>VUQG01023816.1:26913-47013 GCA_015106755.1 Etia nguti
TTTAGTCAGGTGTTTTACATGGATGACACTGGGAGAGAAAGCTCAAATCACACGTGGGATTGGTGTTATTTTAATCTAAAACACTTTTCACATCCCAAATCTGAACAGTAAAATGAGATCTCAGCAGTGATTGACATGCACTGGAGGCTGGTGTTAGAGGATCTGTTAGAATATCAGCTAATGCAAGCAGTGATTGTCATGTTAACGTGTGTAGTGTAGCCACTGTACTATGGTTAGAGGGCAGAGACATCACCTTGTTGTCCCTTTCAGCAAATGTTCTTTGCAAGTGAATTATTTACTAAGTGGAATTCTACAGGAGAGAGATCACAAAGTTAGTGAATAAAATATAAAAAATTACCCCAGAAAATAGCTTTGGGTGCATTCGGTTATTTTCCCATTGCCGATAAGTTTATCCGTTGATGTGATTTTGCATATTGTATGATTGTGAAACCAATTTAAATGCTTACTTATCACGTTAAAACAATTCTTAAAAGCTGCAGTAGGCAGAAATCTAGAAAAGCAAACCAACAAAAAAGACCATAATTTAAGAATAGACAGGTTCTTCCCTCTGCCACTGGACAGGAAATGGCATTTGCACTACCAATTAGGCCACACTCTCACTGGGTCACACTAGAAACTGGTTCGCAACCCACCGTAAACCTTTAGTCGTCACATTCCCTAACCGGTTGGTGAGTGGTTGCTGGAGGTTATTGGTAGATGAATTTGTTTGCAAAGAGGTATACGGTGGTGGACCCAAAATCTAACTTGCAACTGGGTTGGTTGCTAGTGGACTTCCGCAGTCGCCCATAGTGTGCATATGTTAACTACTAACCAAAAATGGGGAACAGTCGCCCTCAAAGTAAGCTTTTGAGATGTGTTGGTTTCAGCGGTAACTCAAAAGTTTTGTTTAGAAGGGGAACAGTTTCCATTTCTGGACCGTCTTGCACTTTTTACAGTTTAACCACCACTTGGCAAGTAGTTGGCAAATGTTTGGCATTTTGCATTCAGAATACAGGCAACCACGGCAACTTGCTAGTGATCGAAGCAATTACTAGGTTTTAGGTGCAGCGCTATATATCTTTGTGACCAATTTTACTGGCTGAATATCAGCAACCTCCAACAACCACCTAGCAACTGGTTGGAGAACATACAGTTTTGCTTAGCGAGCTGTGGTTGGCATGGAGTTACATCAGCATTCAAGCCCTACTCTCCCAGGTGAAAGTTTCATTGGCTTTACTACATTGCACCACAGCTTCTTACTTAATACTTCATCCCTCTGGGCCTCTACTTCACCTGATCTGATCTTTCTCCGGATACTTGAATAAAAATGATAAGTTATTTTTATTATTATTTTTTCCAATGTTGCTTAAAAAATCTGATTACTCCAGCTTTAATTTGCCTTGGCATCCCTTGAGAAAAAGGGGTAAGAAGGTAACATAAGTAGCAGTAAACGAATGAATTAATAGACGGGTGTCATTGCATTCTTCGAGGAAAACCATTTCTTTTCTCATGTTATACTCTTTGTTTCCCTTGTAGCTTTCCCTCGACTGGACCAAGGGTCGGAGAACGCCTGCCTGCCTGAGACTTCCATCTTCATGGACGGCTTCCTCTACATCTCATCTTCATCTACCAAGGCGACGTTGGACCGTCGCGGTAGGGATGGTGAGTCAAAATGCCATTTTTGCAAATCACTGGCAACTCCAATCCATCCATCAGTCCAAGCAATATAAGCTGCATGTTTGTCAGAGGTCTCCTCCATTTAAGCGCTGATCGATCAATCAGTGTCAGTCTGTCAGTTGTCAACCTGCCAATCGTTTAATCCGTACAGCAAGCAGTCCAGTCACAACGATCAATGAATTTGTCTTTCAAATGAGTTCTGCCTCAGTCCTCTGGGAGGTCTTGTCAGACACAAGTATGTTAGATGAATCATCAGTGAATGCACTACGGAAGCACGGGGCAAATTTGGAAAAAACAAAACTACAAAAAAAAAACCAATTAAAGAAAGAATTTTAGAACAAATCCTTTGGAAATGTACCTGAGATGCCTTCTCCAAAACTTCAAATTTCTCTTTCTTTTGTCTTCCAAGAGAGTTTAAAACTTTTAATCAGCTTCCATTTCTCACCCAACTCATCAGCTGCTGCTGAACCTCCTGCTCTGCAATGGTCCCACTTCTCCAAACAGCTGGAGCATTTCTGGGGCCCATGGGTAATTAGGAGAAGGAGCCAGCTTTGGGTAATGCCTCTGGGGAAGGGGGTTATTGGGAAGGTGGAGGAGTGGGACGAGGAATGAGGGGATGGGGGAGAGACACTACCTGCCACTTGAATGAGCTAAATCTCCTTCATGTTCAGCATGATCTACCTCCATTTCCATTATCCCACACATGCACTGCTCTCATTGGCGGTTGTACATGCTGGCTAATGAACAGGGCTGAGGTCTGGGGAAATTGCCTCTTAGAGGAAATTGTGGAAAATTTAGCCGAGTATCTCTCGAAAAATCTCATTATCTGCACAAATGAAATTCATTTTCATTTCATTTGTTAAAGGATAATTCCAGTGTAATGCAACTTGACTCTTAATTTCATAGTTTTTGGCCAAAATTTGTATTAGCCATAATAACGTGGTTACTCACCAAAGAAATTGGGAACAAGGTGATTTCATGGCAAAAGAAAAAAGCTTGACAAGAAGCCAGAATGATCAAATGACCAGCTTTAAACTTTAGAGCGAATCTGAAAGGGGGAAAAAAGTCAGATTAAATTATTATGCATTTTTTTAATATTTTGGCCATATTGTAGCAACAAATAAAACTACAAAAACAGAATTTACATATTGTTATTATTTTTATTAATGACTTGTTCTTCATGTTTTTAAATTAAAATAGAAATGAAAGCAAATGACGTGGTTAAATGGCATTCTGTAACGCTATAGAGCAGGGGTGGGCAACTCCAGGCCTCGAGGGCCGGTGTCCTGCAGGTTTTAGATCTCACCCTGGGTCAACGCACCTGAATCAAATGATTAGTTCATTACCAGGCCTCTGGAGAACTTCAAGACATGCTGAGGAGGTAATTTAGCCATTTAAATCAGCTGTGCTGGATCAAGGACACATCTAACACCTGCAGGACACCGGCCCTTGAGGCCTGGAGTTCCCCCACCTCTGCTATAGAGCCATCTATGCATTACACCTAAATTAGCTGCTCATCTATGGATATGCATGCTATGAGGCTCCCGGTGCACAGTTTCTGTGCTGATGTTAATGCCAGACAAGGTTTGGAAGAGAAGGTGGAGCAGTAGCTACTTTTACTCATTGTGCACCTCAGGAGCTGGTGAGCATATCTACATTCACAATGACCAGACTAGGTCATTACTGAATGTCGGTGGACCCATATCAGATGAAAATATAAAATGTTAAGTTGCTGTAATAACAAGATCATTTTTAAATTGCAATGTACTGTTATCTTAGTAAGGAGTCATAAATAACCACCCCAATCTGTTTAATATTGGCTGGTGCTGCTTATGTGAATGTTTTGCCAGAAACACACTGATGTGTCTGCAGAGCAGTGAGAGCAACGGTGAAATGGTGGAGTTTGCAGCATTGCAATCTTTACTTTCCACAATAATTTCATACCTAGTTGCATTCCAATGGCTCGAAAACTGCAGTGGTTAACACGTTCGCTTGGTAAGCAAAAGGTCGCTGGCTCGATCTACCCGCTGTAGCCATCTTGAAAGTAGCTTTAGTTAAGTATTTCTTAAGGTTACAGTCTGTGCTTGAGGCCATACCACCCTGAGCACGCCCGATGGTTGGTACTTGGATGGTCGCTTGCCTGGGAATCCCAGGTGCTGTAAGCTTGGGGCAGCTGTGGCTCAGGATGTAGAGCGGGTCATGTATCCAGTGGCTACTCCAGTCTACATGCTGAAGTATCCTTGGGCGTACTTTAACATGAACGCAGAGTTGCCCCTGATGTATCCATCTGAGGTTGTGTGTGTGCGAATATTAGACGAGGTACTTGCATATAGAAAAAAAGCACTTGTATGAATGTGTGTGTGATTGAGTGAAGGAGGCTTGTAGTAAAAAAAGCGCTTTGAGTGCTCAGTTAGTGTAGAAAAATGCTATATAGTTACTAGTCCATTTACCATTTTGTATACTAATATAAAAGCCGAGATGGTACGTGAGTACATGGGCTGTTGTCCCACATACAGTGGGTGTTTCAGACAGAGTATTGCTACAGGTGCCCATTTTTGTTGGTTATGCCATTTTGGCCACTGTCGTGCATTTTATACCACTTGCAGTCACCGCGCCATCTCCTCAGATAAGTGCTCGTAATATTTCGTCCAATAAATACCTTGTTATTTCATCAATTATAGAAAAGCACGCAGACACGGCTTTAATGGTGCTTTAACTGCAGCTGCAGCTTTTGAAAAATTCAGAGGGGTTGGGTTAAAAACTCGGTGTGTTCCAACTTCTTCAATCACAAGGAAATGCTGTCAGGACTTTGCGAGCGCAGAGGGGTGAGGTATTTTTGAATGTGCTCTCCTGGATGCCTTTTGCTCCCAGGCTAATGGTTTGATGGTCTATAGATGCACCAAAGTCCTTAATAATTCATACAGTAGCTTGTGCTCGTGGCTTAATAAAAGCACTCTGCCACAGTGTCTTAAACTTTACCTTTTTTTGGGGGGGGGCTTGGAGAGAACTCTAGTGAGCTGTTGTGCTTCCACTGATGGGAACTGGTATGTGAGATGTGTAAATTAATTTGGCAAGCAGTTTTGGTAATGCCTTTGAAAAGGTGGCTGGGGGTCTGGCGACCAGTCTGCTGGCCCACAGTAATGAAATAAAATACAGCGCCTGCTTAGCATTTGGCAGCGTGTTAAGTCAAGACACTGCTGCTAATATAGATTAGGGTTAGAAAAACAAATTTCCTTGTTTAATTTAACAGCGCTGTACCGTCCTCGGCAGCGTGGCACCACTTTACCTCCCGCTTCCTGTTGTGTTTGAGCTCGGCTTCATATCCGGTTTGTACAGTTGATTCCAGCGTCAATTAAGTCCTCCCCCTTTGAACGGGCCGAGCGATGACTCATGCTACTCCCACACTGAAGAGCGTGCACTTCTCCGTGTGCTCTCGTGTGAGTCCTTTGAGGGGAAAGCGAGACAGTTGGTGTCTGAAATGGTGAGTGGCAGCAAGGAAATGGCACCCTCAATTTTTTTTTGATTAGTTTTGTCTTTTCCCTCATCAGCAGCGCTCTGTTTTTTTTCCCTTTCCCCAACAACACTAGCTCAGAGGAGAAGAGAGAAGAGACAGATGTGGAATTATATTTTACCGAGGACAGAAATCTGTGTGCAGAATTCAGTTACTTGCAGCTTCGAAGTTGGAGTCGGGTTTTTGATAGTGAACCAAATCGTCTTTGTGGTTTATGGTAAAAATTAGCTTTCAAAGACTGCTTAAATAATTACAAGTTCTAAGTAGTCACATTTATACTGCTCTGTTTTATATTTCACGAGCAGTAGACAAAGCCTATTTAAACAATTTGTCTTAGTCTAATGTACTTTTTGGGGTATCTGTGTTTATGTAACTGTGCCTCTTGCCTAAATGAGTAAGCAGTGCTGTTACTAAAGCCAGAAATACATGGCAGATAGTGGGGTTTTTTTTTTCCCTTTATCTTATGCCATATCTGTCCATTCCTCCCTGTAATGAAGTGGGCTGTAATTCTGGCACAGACAGATCGTTCAGATCCCTTCAGTTTCTCGATTTCCATTTCCAGCCCCCCTGACAAGCTGTCCAGCAGATGTCTTCATCACAGATATTTTAGTCTGATGGCAAGATAGGCAGAAGATTGGTGGAAGGGGTAGAGGTGGGAGAGTGAGCGAGGGAAGAGGTTGATTCAGTGGAAGAGGGGCACAGCCTGCTATTTCGATGCATACTGAAATGGGTGCCTGCGCCGCGTCGATAAAAAGTTTCGGGGGAGTTTCGGGTAAATCTGGGCGAGTGCGGTTAAAAATAAAACTTGATACACATTCAGAGTTAAAACTTTTGAGTAAACATCTTATTCTATAACTGCGGCCCATTCAGTCAATGAACAATAAGACAGTTTAAATGCCACATTGACTGGCTGATTTGTCTAATCAGCCTCCTCATCTTGCGCTCTTGGAGCATTTAGTACATTTTACAAATTGCTATAGTGAGAGAGGAGGTGAAGGGAAAAGGAGAAACAGAGGTTCCACATAGTAGAGTTCCTCTGGAAAACACTGTGCGGGGAGAGCTTTTAGTGTATAAGCTAATTGGCCCAATTTAGCGAGTGCAGGCTTGTACCACGCTTGGCTTCCGCTAGGCGTTGTCTCTGGCGGCTGGTTGTGGACTCCTGCGGAGAACGGCTGGGCCGCAGGGCCGTTGCTGTGTGTGGGGAACAGCTGGCAATGGACGCAGCTGCTTGATTGTAAATCAAGCACCATTGTTCCTGCTATTGCGCTGGTGCTTGTGTGGAAGCTAGTGGTATCCCACCCGCTAAGGAAATGCCGAACCACAAACAAAGAGGGAAGATAGATGCGCATGATTGGGTGATGTGCAGATATTTGATAAAAGCCAGTTTCCTGGGGGAATATCTTCAAGGGATCCAAAAGCATTCACTGCTGTGTTAGGAAGTAACTTGTGCCACACATTTTTAACACAGTTGCATTCAAGTGATTGAAACTCATTGTAGTTATTTACAGGGACCATGCCAGTATGGCACTGAAATGGCACCATCACATGTCCTGCATCTTGAGTTACATTGGTAAAACTTCCTTGCCTGGTTTTATAGATATTCTTCTACTTTGTGTGTCTTCTGTCTTATCCATAATCCATCAAATCAAACATTCATTTCCAATTCAAACCCGAAGAAGATCAGTAGTGACGTCTGAAATGAGATTTTTTAAATTCTTGACTTGTGACACCTTGTGGCTCCCTCCCTTTCCACCGTCTCCTCGGCATGTTAAGGCTGTATGTGAGAATCTGTACCTGTGGTTTTGCTGCCCATTATTAGGATAATTCTTCTAAAAGTGGTAGAGTAGGGAGCCCACTCATGTGTCCACTCTGATTAGACTCAGGATCCCACAGCAATTTGCTTCCTGGATTCACAGTGGGACTTTTAGTGTCTTTGTCCTTGGATGAAGAGGAAATTAAAAATGTTTTCTTTGTGGCCTCGGCATAGATGGAAGGTTTTGAAGACGTCTGTTCAGGGAGATAGGATCTAGATGCCACAAATGGCAGCGTCACAATGATATCCATTAATATTCCTAATATCTTTCAATATTCAGGTCCGCTCGTTTGCATATTTCAAAGGCATTGTAACTTTTTATGACCTTGACGAGGAGTTTCGAACCTCTCCGGCATGTTAACCTTCAATAAAAACCAATATCTAAGAGTTATTTTAAACAAATGAAGCTCTCCATTTTGAGTTTAACTCCTGTTTTATTTTCGTATTGCAACACTTTTCTTTCTGCATCTCCAACAATAAAATTTCCACCTTGCAACTGGAATATTTACTCACTGTCTACTATTTCAGCTACAGGAGTAAAACAAAAGCACTATTATTTGATTGTTTTGCTTGCCCAGATCAAGCCTTCATTTTCCTGGAAGATTAGCTAGAATTGCACAGTGAAAGCAAGGCTTTAAGCAACCAATCCAAACTCTCATTTTGTCATTATTCTATAGCCAATTCATTGCACAACCAACATTTACTTTGTTATCATGAGTTTAAAAAAAGACTTGCCTGTTGTCAGTTTAATACATTTTAAATGTGTAGTTGTTATGGAGGATTATAATGAGACTTCTGCAGCAATACCAAATGAATAGTATAAAATATATATGCATTAGTTATGGAAATATGGGTAAACACACCTTACGGCAGCTGTAAATTTCTAATCTCACGCAGTTTCTTATACTATATATTACTGTGTTTGTGTCTTGAGCCGCCCATCATCTCTTTATATTTTCACCAAAATGGGAAATTTGTGCAGCAATTTATTTGAAAATGTGCAAACATGCATACAAATTTATCATATAAGGGAAACTAGAGTTTGTACAATTCAAACGAGCTCGTCGATGAGCTTCAACACAGCCTGAGCTCTCTCATGCAAGCTTTCTTGTCATTTCTTACAAGAAAGCTTGAAGGACATTCAAAAGTCCTTTTTGGATGTGAGCTTCTTTTGGTCCATTTTTTTTCTCAAGCAGTGTGATCCCGCACTACCTCAACAACGATAACGTCTGAGCTCTTGGGAGGCCATTTTTATTTTTTATTTTTTTTATCCAGGTATATCCATGTTACTGCTTTGGGAGTGTGTTTGGGATGATTGTGATGCTGGGAAATGAAGCTGTTTCCAATCAGATGCTTTCTAGATTGTTTTACATGGTGGATCAAAATCAGAATGTACTTTTCTGTGTTCATAATTCCATCAGTTTTGACAAGATCTCCAACACCACTGGCTTAAATTCAGGCCTAAACCATGACAGAGCCTCCGCTGTGTTTTACAGTTACCTGTAGACGCTCACCATGCACACCATGCTAAGATATGTCAAGTTTTCACTTAGCTTCTCAAACTGTTATCTTTAGTATTTTTCATAAATTCATCTAAAGAAATGGGAACATGGGAATTATAATTTTCATTGTACATGTGCAATGACAATAAAGGGCTATTCTGTTCTATGTGTTTTTGCAACAGGCTGCTAGTAACAAAGTGTCTAAATTGTCTGTTATGTGTAGACACAATGCTGGTTCATGTTAGGAGCTGTTTTATGCTTGAATGATTCATAGGTCAGTGTTAAGCAAGGACTGAGTGAAAAAGGAGCTAAAACTTTGAAAACCTTCAGAAAGCTTACAGAACTATTACTATAGACCATGTTCAAAAATGACAACAAAGTCTGACTCCTTGAAAGCAAAATCTAAAGAAATGAGAGGCTATTTAAGACTTTCACAGTACTGTATGGAGTGTCCATGTGAACGCTTACCCTTTGTCAAGGCCCACATACCCAGGTTTAGGAGCAACTCCTATATTGAAGGGATTTCCCATTCTTTTAAGCTTAAGACTTTTTAAAGATACTGGTTTTCACACGTCAGCATCTCCTCCTGTAGCGTTGTACGTTGAGCCTACAACACAAAGAAGATAAGAAAAACACTTTTCTTGTTTGATGAACACGTTTTTTTTTTTTTTGTTATGACAATTTGAAGTTTTGCCTTCGTAAAGACATTTAACAAAAAAAACCCCTGAATGTCTGCACTAAATTTGTAATTGGACTGAACGACATTCAGCAGTTGTCGAGACATTGAATGTGAACCCCAAATGTCAGGCTGGTGATTGTGCCAGCGTAAAATGTGACGGGAATCGGCAAATTCATGAAAGTTCAGCCTGTGCAACAAAGTTCCAGGCAGTAAAAGTGAAGTGAGGGTGCTTTAAAAAATAATGCCATGAAAACCTGTTTATTTATTAGTTAGCCTCATGTAAAATGCAGTAAACTGAACCGTGACTACACCAAATAAATGTTAGGGACCACCTTTGCCTTTTAAACAACACCAGTTCCTCCTAGGTATACTTTTTTTATATATATCTTACACATGATAACATTAACTTACTGAGCAGTATGATTTATAAGAGCAACATAGTACTGTGTGCCATGTTTAGTAGTACTTTAGTCCATACATGACCTAAACTCCCACATAACCACCACATGAACCATTACAAAGACACTTTAAAAAAAATAATTACCAATATGCCACGTTCCTGCGAGCTCATGATGGCACCTGACTTCAGTTCAGAAAACAAGTGTGCCTTTTAAGAGGATGAGTGTGCAAAAGGTTTCACGTGGTACAAAGGAAACTATTCGTCTAATAAGCTGTTAGGGACAGGACAGAGGGAAGGACGAAATTACAGAGCCAGTGTAGCACGAAACAACAACTTAGCTATTCTCTGTTAAGAAATGATGGACATGACATTTTCTGCAAAACCTTAGTGATTCAGGGACACATTTGAAGCGAAAGTGAAGTGCATGGCAATCTTTTCCGTCACCAAGACAACACTGTGTCCTGTCAGATAGATTGGATTGGTAATGGCTTTAAATACCGGAGTGTCTACGTTTCTCTCTGTCCTCCCAGCCTCTCCCTCTGTATGTGTCTGCATATATATATATATATATATATATATATGTGTGTGCGTGTGCGTCCTACATACAAATAGAAATTGGTCGCTTTCAAATGGAGATGATGAATCTTTAGCTGTTGGAATAACTCTTTTCTTGGAAGTGAAGTGGGGTCAAAAGAACAGTATTTTTTTTAAATGCCACAGTAAGCAGTTAGGTATTAGTCCCTGCATTTTTAAAGCTGTTTATGGAATTGTGTCCAAATAGTTTTTTTTTTTTCTTAGACAAAAGACACAAAGAAAAGTCAGAAAAAGCCACAAAGAGAGGCAGTGCAAGGGTGAATAGAGCAAAACTGAAATCCTCCTTTTCCCATGCTTATCACATCCTTTTTCTTTTAACAGCCAGTTGTAGACACTTCCTTTTTATTGGAACTATATCTGTTCCTTCAGAAACATCACACACAGTTGGCAGTGGAATGCACAATTAGCATATTCATGAGATGAATACAGTGGAAACTTTGGAGTCGCAAGCGACAGGGGGTGTGGGGTGGGAAGCTGTGTGTGTGTGTGTGTGTGTGTTTGTTGCGGAACAAAAAAGCAGATGGCACGGTGACTTTGAAAATCCAAAATTAGGTATGTTTTCATGAACTTCATGCTCATTGGCTATGTAAATCGCACAGTCAGACAGTCATGAAAGACAATGTTGTGTGTGTTTTCCAGCTTTTCCTCTGAGATCATGTTTGTTGATTGAAATCTGCTTGCTGCTTGGAGTCTCTTAACAGTTCTAATTTTGAGAGTGTGTACATCTTCGTGTGCATGCGTTTGTGTGCATGCCCTCACATGCTGTGCATATTATATTTTATTGAAACTGACATGCAGTCTTCTTAAATAACTGCCATGTGGACGCAGATCTGGCTTTCAACAGTGAGATGTTCCTCACTCCATGCCAGAACTACTTTTGATCATTTAAAAATGGAGACCACCATCTTTCTGCCCGATTTGGACTCAACTTACATCGTTTCTTAAAGACTTTTTAAATTTTGTGCTTTAACCACAGAGGACATTCATGGATGTAGGGAAGGAGGACATGCAGAGGGTTGGTGTGACAGAAGGCTAGGATGAGACGGAGGCAGGTGATCCTCTGAGATGACCCCTAAGGAGAGCAGCAGGAAGATGATTTTTTTGACTTGAGCAGAATAGCTTTGCTTGAATCAGAGTTCACAGTATTTCTGGGCCTCGGTGCAGCTGCTCAGTTCATCCGTTGCCTGAAATGAGCCACTTTAGGCTCCTTTAACTTAACTTTCTTCTTATTGGCTGCCTCTCACAAACAGAAGGTTTGGTCAGCAGGTGGGTGGGGCATGTGTGCTCACAACCACAACATGCACATCAGATGACGGTGTAAGGAATATCCACTTGTAGGTGGTGTGGTATCATTATGTGGCTGGTTTGGTTTATGAGTTAACTACACACGAAGAGAGTGTATGCAAGCGACATATGACATTTACTCATCTGCCGCAGTTTATCTGTGAAAACTGCAATAACGTCTTATCTCTGAACTTTTAAACTGTTTTTTTAAAAGTGTTGTTTCGGCTTGCAGAGTCATTAGCTGAGTTAAATAAGCTTCGAGCGGTGCTAATTGTCCAGAAACCAATCACTCAAATTACTGCCTCTAATTAATGGCTTTTTCTGACTTTACAAACAATAGACAGTTTGTCCAGTTCTATCAATATGCAAATGTACATTTTACAGTAGAGATAATAAACATATTGAGGTCAAATAAGAGACCAAGCTACACATTTATCTCAAGGTAGAATCAGGTTTGTCTGGAATATATCTCCAAAAGACAAGGAAGGACACTGTCCGTCTTGTTATAAGTACAGTTGTATTATGCATTTTGTGTGTGTTTTTTTTTAATTAAAGAAACACATTCATCCTCTTATTTGGTTTGCTGTGATCAGAAGCATCAATTGGCTACCAAATGACCAGTGCTAGCAAACCTCAGATGGACAAAGATGTGGTCCCCGTACCTTTGTAATCCCATTGTTTATCTGTT
The DNA here is from genome assembly GCA_015106755.1 of Etia nguti. Lineage (NCBI taxonomy): Eukaryota > Metazoa > Chordata > Actinopteri > Cichliformes > Cichlidae > Etia > Etia nguti. The sequence goes on from VUQG01023816.1 coordinate 39,062, forward strand.
GTCTTCAATGTACACTAATTATATCAAAAAATGTGGTGCTCAGTGTGAAATTCTGCATTAATTCCACATGTTTTCCAGGTCTTTATTATTTACTGAGATAAAGCAGGGAAAGCCTTAGCACTATAGAATGACTTAATTACTGTATTTCAAAGTGAAAGTAAATTACTTAAGTGAGTCATTTTCAACATCTGTTAGCCTACTTTTGTAACATAAAGTAGAATCACTGTAATAAAACTTTAGCAAGCTAGGTAAAGCCTGTAACTGCATAAAACAGTATGATAACACAGCAGTGTTTCTCAAACTGAGTAACTGATGTTGACTTTTTATTTTATTTTAGCTCTAACCATATTTATATACAAAAAAAATAAACAGATAAATAAATTATTCAACCAACAATAAAGACTTAATGTGTTTATGATGTTAAATTTCACGATCTTCAGGCTTGGTGAGGGCCTTTCCTGCATTGGGACCCACCTGATCAATAGTCAGGTCACTCCTGAGCTCACCTGACTATTGATCAGGTGAAGTCAATAGTCAGTAGAACTTTTTCACAGCAGGCATGTGACATATAGCAGCAAGTGCACAGTTGGGGTAAGTTTTGTCAATGATGACTGTGTTTCATCAGGTTTTCTGCATGGACACCATCGGCACCATGAACTGGCTCATCTAAATGGAGGTCATACTGTTGTGGCCACAGCATTGGTGACTGTTCAGAAACATTGCATGGTCCCACCTAAAAACTCATTATTTAGTTTAGGTAGTGACGGATGAGCATCAGTTAAAAGCATCAGTGAAAGATCAGAATATTTTAATGTATTTGCAGAGTTTACAAACCACTTAACAGTATGTGATAAAATAGCTAAGGCCCCAGCCAACCCCATGGTAACCACTGGTCGCTAGGGAAAGAGGAGCGTTCCCTGACCAGTTGGCGAGTGGCGAGAGGCCGCTTGCTGCCGGTAGGTGCAGTTGACTGCAAACAGGTATATGGTGTGGCACAGAAACTGTTGCTTGTGATTCACCAGCTTGTCTGCAAAACCTTTCTAATTATCTACTGAGCAGTACTGAAACTTGAAGTGGCGACTGTGTGCCTTAAAAGGAAAAGTTGTGCCAGTGAGATATATCTTTGACTTTGAAGGCGAACTGTCACTGCTAGTAGTTACCAAGTTTTTGCAGATAAGCTGGTATTTTCAGCTCAAAGCACCAGCGACTGCAACAGTCCACTAGCGACCAAAACAGTTAGATTGAGCACCAATTTTGCGACTGACTTTACCGGTTGACTCAATTTCCCTCCGGGATTAATACAGTTTCTCTGATTCTGATTCTGACTGCCAGCAACCTCCAGTAGCCACTCGCCGACCGAGCAGGTAGTACACATTTTTCCACGGCAACCAAGAGGTTGCCAACAAAGCGAACTCTGGCAGCAAAAGAGCAGCGTTTTTATCAGTCACCACTTTAATAGAAGTTTTGACTAAAGTTTAATCAATAGTTTCAGAAGCTTTCTTACGTCCTTTTTTCTATCATTGGAATGCACCAATGGATGACTAATTTTGTAAGTGGCCTGTCCTTATAGACAGTATTACTAATGCTGCTTTCTGTGTATGTGTGAATTTCAGACATGGCACGCCGTTGGTGTACTTTGGAAGGCGGCTTCCTGAGTTACTATGAGAGCGAGCGAAGCCCTTCAGCCATTGGCAGGGTGGACGCCACCAAAGTCATTAGCCTGGCTGTCAACCACACAGAGACGATGACTGGAGCTGGGTATGAATGCACACACAAATCAACTAATTAGTGAAAGTGAGTACATGAGGAAGAAAATCTAAAGGCTTCAGAAAATTACTTCAGTCCAAATCACGGACTTGATTTCAAAACTTCTTGTGTTCCCCTAAGCTTGAAGTGATTGCTACATAATCTTTTCAAATGAACCTCAAACTCAATTTAACACTATTATTTTAATACGGGTGTAAGACAGTCCCAACAGTTGTACTTTTAATGTATTTATTAATCATATATTAAACATATTGATATTTTATAAACTCACAATAGTAGCTGTCCAGAGAGAACTCTTAAATTTCCTCGAACCTCCTGGAGCAACGACAAACACCATCTCGTTTCCTATTGCAGGCCAGGAGACTGTAACGGTGATGAGAAGCGATTTTGGACTGTTCCTCCCTGTAAATTTTTTAATTTAATTAATATTTCTGAAGTTATATCTTAAGACTGTACAAAATTTAAATCTTCTACTTTCTTTAAACCGCTCTTATTGGCTCGTTGTCTTACTGAGCTAGCCAACCTCTGCTAAGTTTTGCCATGACACTCTTCCTTAAAATCACCTCATGCAATTTTGGATTTATCGTTCCCTCAGTGAATCTATCCAGGCTCCTAGGTAGTGAAGCTAAGCCCAAACCATGACGCTACCTCCACTGTGCTTTATCCCTTGCTGGAATTAGGTTTTTCAGATGGGCTAAAGTTTTTTTCCCCCCTTTCAGACAAAACATTGTTAATTTTTGCCTAAACCTTCAACTTCAAACAAACTGAGATATCAGAGGCTTCCATTAGCATCACTTTTATTCAGTGTTTTCTAACAGTGGAGCTACAAAGGCAGATTTAGAGGCAGATATAGAGATTTCTGCAGAGATGTTGTGTTTCTACACTTGGCCCACTTTCAGGATTGAACATTCTGCTCCCGGTGTGATCTTTGCATGATGATCTTTTCTTGTAGATGGTTTGTGTTTTTGTGGATTGGTTTACACTTTGGTCTTTATAAAAGCTTTTTGTAGCTTTTTCCAGCTTTGTGCATCTCTACGAACCTTCGAGGACCTTCAGAGTAGTTGTGATGTTTCACACTCATCAGTCTTTATTGTGTGCCATTATTTAGAGCCAAGGACACCTCTGCAAGTCACGCATCCCATCCTGGTCATACCAGATATTCACAGCTTTCCCTGCTATGCGATTAATGTCGAGCATTTAATATTAATTTAAATCCAGTATGTGGGGACCGCACATAAATTACACTTTGCAGGAGATCAACAAGGTAATAAGGCTTTCATAAACACTCAACATTTAAATTTACTCTTATTCATGCACATCCCTCATACATAAGCATACACAGCACAACCCTACAGTTAAACTGCTTTGAAATGCTTCATTTGCATCCTCTCTACTAAATCATAATTTATGTGATTGTTAAATCTGCTTTAAGGACACACGTGTCACACATACACAAAAAGGCATTTTGAATAATTTATTTGTTTTATTGGTTAAAATCATTTTTACTGCACGTGTTATTCATATATTGCAGCGCCACAGCCTGCCTGACGTGGATGTATACCCAGGCTTCTGCTCTGTTTCTTTCCCCCTCATCGTGTGTCTCATTAGCATAACCTCAGACTGAGCATTATTCAATTTTACAGAACCATCAGGGCTTTATGAGCGCTATGTTTACTATTTACTTTGGTGGGGATGCAGCTTTAACTGCCACTTCCTGTGTTCCTGTTACCGTTCCGCCTCACCCCGATCGCGTTCAGCACCCCTCAGTCAGCTTATGATGCAGTTACACCAAAAAAAAATTTAAAAAAAGTTGCTTTGACAACAAACTTTTATTTACTTATTTATTTATTTCTTCTGGAAGTGGTACAAACACACAAAAAAGAAACAGCAGATGTCCCCATACGTCCCCGCTCACGTGCGTCACACTCCCACTGCATCCTGTATGTGCGTTCATGTGCCTGTCCCCCATGTTCCCGAGCTAGGAGTCTGATAATGGCTTATGATTAAAGCATAAGCCAAGTCCTTAATGATAGCAGCAGATGTTATGAAGAGGAAACAATGCTTTTATTTGTAAATGTTATGTATACAGCCATTAGAGACACATCTGGCTTGCTAAAACTTTGACCTTTTTTAATGAGCTGGACACACACACACGCTGCCGTGACAGGTTACACTGATAATCGTGCGCGCGTGTGTGTGTGTGTGTGCCACAAAGCAGCATCGACTTGCACCATTTTTAGCCCGGCACATAAATCTCAGTTACAGGTCACGGCGTCACCTCCACAACAGCTATTATTTCTCCGTCGCTGGTGCTCATAATGGCCGTGCGTTTCACTAGATTAAGCTCTGCCTCGCTCCTTCTCACTCCTGCAACTTCCAGCGTTCCCAGCGTGCCCGTGCACGGAGAGAGCCGGGACGTCTCACCTCTCGACTGTCTGCCGCTCATGAATATTAATGTATGCAGATGACAAACTCCCACCAGCAGCCTATCACCGCGCTGCAGGAGGCCGTAGGTGTCATTTCCATTAAACATGGCATTTGGGTAATTTCACCGTGGCAGAGGACACCGTGAATTATAGCGCAGCCCCAAAACATACGTTGGCTAAAGTTTATGAATATTAGAAATCCACTCCTAAGGAATTAATGCAAAGGGAGTATGTTAGCTGGTGATAAGTTGATTTTTTTTTTTTTCCTCGCCTAAAATTCTTTCCCTTACTCACACAAGAATATTTGTAAGTCGATTCCGACCTTCAGATTTAGCTAAAAGCCTTGGAACTGCTTCTTTCCAGTTTTTTCTTTTTCATCCTTTTAAACTGCTTTTTTGGTGCCGTTTCATTATCTGTCGCGTTTGTTATCATGTCCTCCTCTCTCACACGCACACGAGCTTTTTGGAAGAGCTTAGACGCCAACTTTGCAAGTGACATGGGTTTTCTATGTAGGGCAGGGAATTTAGACTTTTCCGAGGTACACAGAACCATAAAGGAGAAACTAAAAAGCTACAAAAATACATATAGATAAGTTTGTGCATATTTAAAACACAGGTAAGTCTTGCACAGCAGGTTTCCTCTGTGAGGAAGTGTTTCTTAACTCACTCTTAGTATAAAAAAAAAAAACACACTTAAAATCGCACGAGCGTGTGTAAATGAAGCCTACTTGAAAACTGAATTGAACCAATTTAAAAATCTGGTCTCTAATAAGGAGGGTCAGCTTTTACAGTAATGTGTGAAATATTTCCTTAATCATGGAGTTTTCACATGTGCAATAAAGGACAGAGAGCGCTTCTGATTGCTGTGATAGGGTGGCAGCATGAGCATGAAAATTGAGGGTTCCTTATTTGATTTTCATCTGTGCAAAGTAGTAGAACTGAAATTCTTACTTAAAGAGTCCCGGATAAAAAGATGACAAGTGTGGAAGAATCATATCTTTGGATATGCCTCCAAAGCTGCACAGAGACAAGCGGTTCCATGTGGTTTCATCTGGTCAACCTAGGAGGAAACTCTGACGGTCAAAACTTTAGGGTCATGCTGTGATCTTCGCAGCACTGGCATCATTGTGAGAGAACAAAACAAAAGCCAGACAGAGTAGATTGAGGTAAAACATGCAAAATAACAAAGACAAAGAAGACATATAGCTGATTTATGGCGGCAGAAGCATGTTTTAATGCTGTTTTGTCCCCACTGAGGAGGACATAGCTGGGAATTATCATTCTAATGTCCATGCACATCAAACTTGATGTCATACCCAAGTTTATCAGATCTGTGCTGCACAGTGTGGCCTGCAATAAAGTTTCTTGGGCTGCTAACAGTTGCATAGTCTGTATCGTAGGTGCCTTAATTTCTCTTTCGGAAACGTGGTGGGACCAGACAGACAGGAGATTGTTACACAGCAGCTGTACATCCAGGACAACATCCATATCTATATTTAGATAAAGCTGACTAGGCTGTCTGATATGTGTCCCTAAGACTAGATAGATATCACTCAGGCTCACATAAAAAGACAGACTTCACACTCTTCTGAGCTGTAAACTAACTTCATGACTCCTTTGGTTGACTGTGTAAGTTAAGTTAAGAAAATGGTTTGCAACAGGGTTTATGGAGTTTTTCACCATTTTCAAAAACACACACTTTAAGCATCACAAAGCAAGAGACATTGTATCTTCATTTTCTTATGTTCTGTAATCTGTCCATTTATTTTCTTCTGCTAATCCAATTCAGGGTCACATGGGGGGGCTGGAGCCTATCGCAGCTATCAGAGGGAGGGAAGGTGGGTGCACTCTGGACAGGTCACCAGCCTGTCGCAGGGCGTTAGAGAGACAGACAACCATTCGGGCAATTTAGAATCGCCAATTAGCCTTAAGCCCATGTGCATGTGTTTGTACTGTGAGAGGAAGGCGCGCAAACACGAGGAGAACATGCAAACACCACAGCAATGGATTTGAACCCGGGACCTTCTTGCTTTGAGGGGATGGGGCTAACTACTTTTTTCTGGTATATATGTGTATATATTGCTAGAATAATAGACGGTTACAATATTAAGCATGGTGTATGTGCAAGTAATCCCTGTGAATAAACAGCAGCAGGTCCAGACTGCTATAACTAAACAGTCAGAGTGTGCGGATATCCCTAATATGGTTATTTCAGGTACACAGCACAGGCTGTGAGGACAAAAAGGGCTCACATTTGCTGTTCAAACCTCTGTTTGCGAGAGCCAAGCAATGACCTAAAAGCAAATGACACTGGATGAACTAACTAGGCTGTTGCAGGGCCCAGTATGAGACAGACGAGGATTATTTTGAACTGTGAATCATGCAAAGCTGCTCTCACAGAGGCTAAGAATAAGAATATGGAGTTGGAAGTAACCATAACAGGTCCCCTTTTAAGAAATCTCAAAGTCTCGTCATCTCGCAGTCTATGAATAAATCCCACTACAGGACAGAGGAAAATGAGTGACTTCAAAGTGAAATTTTTACTCAAATTAGTGTTTCTGTTGTTGTGGTGTGCTTGTTACCTCATGTGTAGCTCGCCTGCTGCAGCGTGAGTGTGATCTGTATCATTTTTTTGTCCTTCGTTACAGTGCATAACCAACCTAATGACTCTTTTCCCCTGCCTGAAAGTTACACAACAGCTAAACTTTCAAGCTAAATTTAAATTTAAACAACAGCAAGGACAGAAATATCCCTGCAGAGCTCTCTGCTCCATCGGAACAAATGCTGCACCCATATACCAGGGCAGGTAGGACCGAATCCTGATCACCGTCTAATAAAGGCAAGTTTTTATAGAAGCCACCTTACTGCCTGCCATTTTGCTGCCTTAAGCTGACTTCTCCCACCAAACTGGTGTCCACATAAACTTTTTTTTTTTAAAGGCATAAAGTTTGATAACTACATGTAGTTTGCTGTTGTGCAGATAAAGTTTATCCGTGAGGTGGTCCATAGCGGACAAACCGTTTCAAACTGATGCCACGTACAACACAAAACAGTGACCCATGTTTGCTTCGTACAGCTCGTGTTCTTGTGCACATCATTATTTCAACACCTTTCTGTCTCTCTTTCCTTCTAGTTTGCTTCCTGTTTCTTTCTCTCCTCTTCCCCCTCAGCCACTCCCTCCCTCTGGGACTCTCATGATGCCGCGTTCATCTCTCATCTCTCTCTTGTCCTTTCTTTACAAAGGAATTTTTCCCCAGCACATCAAGGTAACCCCGCCCCCGCCGCTCTCTCCCTCGCACTTCCTCTGGGACCCCCTTTCTAACAAGCACCTGCAAGCCTCCCAGCGTGGAGGCAGCAGGGGGGGGGATTGCAGGGAAGAGGGAGGGCGAGGTCACGCAAAGAGCGCACAAACACCCATGTCTCTCCTGTTCCCCTGACACGCTTTAGAATCGAGCAGCTTGGCGCTGCCGTGACCCCGGCGACACGCCACCTTAAACAGCCGTCGCTGTAGCATTTAGAGCTGCCCTCGTTGTAGCGCACCAATAGAAAGGGAACTACTGCTCGCCAGTATGTACCGACCATTAAGCGAGTGATACTCTGACCCGTGCACCTTCACTGAGGGAGACGGAGGCAGAAACAACAGGAAGAGAAAGACCAACAAAGATTAATAGTTGCCTTTGGGTTACCGACAGCAAGGGTTTTACCTGCGAGTGTGCGTCTGCGTGTGGGGATGGATGAGTGTGAAAGTATGTGCATACCT
>VUQG01023817.1:0-10628 GCA_015106755.1 Etia nguti
TGCAATAGGTGTAGGCTGCTGGGGGATTCCCATGATGCGTTGAGTGTTTCTTCTTCACTCACTATGTGTTAATAGACCTCTCTGCACTGAATCATACTTGTTATTAATCTCTGTCTCTCTTCCACAGCATGTCTTTATCCTGTCTTCCTTCTCTCACCCCAACCGTCTACAGCAGATGGCCCCGCCCCTCCCTGAGCCTGGTTCTGCTGGAGGTTTCTTCCTGTTAAAAGGGAGTTTTTCCTTCCCACTGTCGCCAAAGTGCTTGCTCATAGGGGGTCATGTGATTGTTGGGTTTTTCTCTGTATGTATTATTGTAGGGTCTACCTTACAATATAACACACCTTGAGGCGACTATTGTTGTGATTTGACGCTGTATAAATAAAATTGAATTGACTAGATGATGACTATGAGGCATCTAAAGGTTTTTAATTAAATGTGTATTGCAACAGGACCACTAAGTGATATGATAAGTGAAATAATATACCTAATAATGCCTAACCTAGTGACCTGTCTGATGGCTTGCATCACTATAAACCAATATTATTGATATGGTTAGACCAGTGGTTCTTAACCTGGGTTCGATCGAACCCTTGGGGTTCGGTGAGTCGGTTTCAGGGGTTCGCCAGAGCCTCTGCCATGACATGCACGGCTCATTTTGTGCACCAGTAAAAAACATATCTATGTCTTGAATTTGAAAAAAATCATATTTTATTTTTCACTAAAGAGGGGTTCAGTGAATGCGCATATGAAACTGGTGGGGTTCGGTACCTCCAACAAGGTTAAGAAGGTTAAGGGGTTTGCTAGATGAGGGATAATGCTAAATGTGTGATATGTGATATTAACCTCAAACTGGTGAAGGAACTGACTTCTTTAGTTTGTCAAATTTAAGTCTGATTACCTTGTTATAACCACAGATGACAATATTTACACTCATTTCTCTGTGAGTGAAAGGAACTAATAAATAATTATTCAGACTTTGAAATACCTTCAGAAACTCCCTCCAAATACTTTGCTTACATCAGATTTGGGGGGCTCTGTTTGACTGTTTTTTAAGACATGCAATCCAATGTTCAGACCCACTTCATGTCATGATTTACTAGCTGTACGTAAGAATTTCTCAGGAAAGATGTGCAAATAGGCCTTATTACCCTGTTTATTTAATCGATACCAAAACAATGACAACTGCATTTTCACTCAGCTCTCCTATTTGTCTCTAACATAGTCAAAGTTGTTCAACCAGACCATAAATCAGCCCTTATAAACACACGGACCCACACCCACCCACCCACACACACTCAGAAAATCTCAAAAAAGCCAACCAATTTGTTAGGTCAGAGGCCCTCCTTTGTGGGGCTATTCATGAGCTTTTATGCTGCAGAGTGACAGGAATGTTGAAGCTGAGTAGGGGCCACACTATGGTGGGTACAAAGGGATTACAAGGAATCGGGGGCCTTTGCCTCTTTCTGCCTCTTATTTGTGTGCGTGCAGAAAATACAACCTCGGTTGAACAAAAACACATGAAATAGTATACATTTCACTATTTATTAAATTAAACAATTAATTCTTTTATTATTTAGTATTCAAATTATCTACTAGTATTAAAAAGTAAAATTATAGTCTTACTCATTTGTTATTTAAATACTTTCAGTGGTAATTTTGTCAGTTTGACAGTGATGTCTCATTTAAGTAGACTAACAATGTATTGTTTGGGCCAAAACATTTTGCACAGCCTGCTACTTTATTTGCTACTTTTAATATTACTTTAATATTGCAATACTGTGTTTTGTAAGATATACAGTAGTTCCTGGACTCCAACTTTATGCCTACTTGTGCAAACCTCTAACAAGCTTTGCTATTAGGTAATTCCACCTGAGACCTTGCCTCAGCGCCCTGAGACAGCTCTGAATAACCACTGACTAATTAGGGGGTGTGAACTGCCTAATATTGGTTCCTATAAAACCCCTTTGCATATGCTCTTTCTCTCCTTTTGAACTCAGCAACATACTGAAACAAGGGAGCCAGCCCAGCCTCCAGTTAAAGGTCTTTGTATTACTCATAGAACTGTTTCTATTCTGTATGCGCTCTGGCCTTAACAGGCTTTGCCACTGGTAAACACCAAAGCTTATATATATTGCTGAAGTTCATAAAAACATGGTGGATGTTCTTCTGAAAGATTTACGGATGTGTGGGGGACAGAACGGGGGGATGTGCTGCATGGAAGCAGAAAAAAGGCTCTCATCAAAGCAGCCTGTTTTTTCTTAATCTACTGAGTGGAGCGTTAATTAATTTGTTCTTTCAACTGGCAAGATTTTGTGTTGTATTTTGACATTATTTCATATCAAATATTGAAGCTAAGTTGTACAGCTCACTGAATAATCTGGACAGGGGATTTCATTCTGGCATGTTAAACCGTTTGTCTTTTTGCGTTTTATTGCAAGTGTCTGAAGAGGAAACCATGAGAGTGGGAACATTGTGTACATTAATTTAACCTATAACATTCAGACATTATTCTAACACAATCCCATTAAAAGCTGTATTTAAACAGACTTATGTTATGGTGCCTGTTGAATGAAATAAAAGAAAGCAAGATGAATGTAAACACTGGAACCTACTTGTCTCACTTTAAAAAAGAAGAAAACAAGATGGATCTTTGTATGTGTCTTATGTTGGGATTCTCTTCCTCCCTCTTACACTCCAGTAAGTTCACTTCTGTTCTGCTGTGTTTCAGTAAAGTCCCAGTGTTGTAGTGGAGCAGGAATATGTGAGACTCAACAGTCAGAGTGAGGAGCGAATAAAGAGGGACAGGACAGAGCCAAAGTTTTGGCACTGTGTTCACAGCTTAAAACCATCAAGCCATGTTTATTTTGCAGGTGTTCTGTTTCTCTTCCATTGCCCCTGAGACAATCCAGCACATAACAGCAGGGCGCAAGATGCTTGCAGGCAGGGCATACATGGAACGCCATAACCAGGTGGCCGGCATAGTATACAGAAACACCTGTGCCGAGTATGGCCTGGAAGTCCCGAGGTCAAAATAGGGGAGACGCCCCGTAGCGTGTTGGAGAATGACCGAGCTAAGATCCTGTGGGACTTCTAGATACAGACGGACAAACTGGTGGTGGCTAACAAACTGGACACAGTGGTGTTGGACAAGCAGAGGAAGATGATACCGAATGACAGCAACATCAGGAAGAAGGAACACGAGAAGCTGGAGAAGATGTGGAGGGTGAAGGTAACAGTGGTCCTTGTGGTAATCGGAAAACAGCAAAGATACTGCGCAGGACCCTCAAGCTCCCATGGCTCTTGGTAGAGGACACGAGCTTGAAGGTTCGACAGAGGCAAGAGGGGAATTTGTTTTTTATAGTGCCTTCTTCCCTTTAGTCTTTGTTAATTTGTTTTTTCTTGTTCCATGCTCTTGTAGTTGCAGCTTTTTTTCTTCCCTTGGATTTCTGATTTTTTCTTTGGTACCATTTTTACAACAGCCCAATAAAAAGCTGCGTTTTGTTAACCTCTGTATCTGTATTTTGGGTCCCTTACATCAGACTCCACACAGTTTGCATAATTGGCAGACTGTAACGGAAACTGAGGTGAAAATGTTTCAACTTTTTTGATTTAATTGCTGTGAAGATGTTTTAAACATTAAAGAAAAAAATGTGGAATATTAATATCTTATACTTTTATTAAAGTCCACATCGACTCATTAAGTACCAACTAATTTCAAATTTTGAAATACATTGAAAACACAATCTTGTTCACAGTCGAATTGGTGTTAAAAAAAGAAACCATAATAATATAAATTGCTCTTGTTTGCTAAGTGACCATTAAGCAGACCACTTGATGAGTATGTCTGAGCCTGTAGTCTATGCAGTACAGATGAAAAGTTTGTGTGTAATTTTTCCACTACTGTAGAGCGAGAAAGGCAGAAAAAGTTCAAGAAAGAGAGCATGTCCTGCTGAGACCCAGCTGTGCCTGCAATTAGCAGGAGGCATGGAATGATGATTGCTGGTGCGGCAACACTAATGCCAAGTGACAGGCTTCCTTGTGAAGGAGAGGGGAGGCCGCTGAGTGCCGTAAAGCAAGACTACTTTTTCTTCTTTTTCACTTTGACAACACACTTGCTTACACTAGTGTACACACATAGCTCATATAAGCATACTCGCACAAACAAAGAAACAAATAAGACTAAGGTGGTGGGGGTGGGAGGTCTTTAAATCTGACTGCAAGACATTATGCACTTTACACAAAGGGCTTGTCTAATCCTACCTGCTCTGCTTTTCAGAGTGCACTGCTGGTCTATTCTAGTCCGGCTCACTAGCTCCGCAGTGAGGGCCCATTGATGACGACACTCAATTACCATAGTAACTCAGACAGTAGGTCAGAACACCTCCCCTCCCCTCTGCCCACCCCGGAGGACCAAGCTTGACCCTCAGCGAACATGTAAAACTTTTCATGGAATTAATTATATTCTTGTACTTCATCATATAATTCCTGAAATCACTAATGTGAGTATATTTGAACCTCCATTTTTGGGGCTTCACTCAGATTTTGCTCAATGATTTAAAACCTGATATTCTGATGAGGATACTAATGTAAGCTACTTTCACAATTTAGCAATGATAATTAGCCAACTTTCTGATGTCTTCAGTCCAGTAATCAATTATTTTATTAATTAGTACAGCATGTCATATAGAGTTCCCATAGTGTGGGAGGCAGGGTAGCCCCCAGAGCTGGGGAATTCCAAATCAAAATGTTCATGACTGCAAAGCTATCCAAACATGTTCTGTCTGGCAATAAAATGTGCAAAAATATTCTAAAAAATCTAATTAATTTTCACAGATTTAATATTCTATTTTTCGTAAACAGTTTTATATTTATTACCCAAAATTTTCTGGTTTGAAGTAACACAAGCAATAAACATTATGGGAACATTCCGAGTTTGTATGTGGCCAATAATTTTGGAGCCAAGTGTCTTCTATAAAGTTAGAAAAGTTACTGCTAAAAGCAGGCATTTGGACATTATTAACCATTTTTCTGTGATTTGGCTATTGGTCCAAAAATACAAACATCAGCTTCAGTCTAAAAAATTAGCTTTTTACATAAACTCAGTGAGGCACAGCATTACACATTGTCAGATTATCTCAGTCCTGTATGTTTATCAAAGAGGGAGGAACAGTGGGGCTCTGGAAGCATAACCAAAGTTTTGGGCTCAAAGGACTCACAATTGTCAAATTGTTTGAGAATGTTTGAGTATGGCACAAATTGCAGCTGACCATTGACGATTGACCATAGACATAGCATAGCATAGTTTATTTATATAGCGCTTTAAAAACAACACATGGCTGACCAAAGTGCTGAACAGTAGAAATATAAGAGGTACAATAAGAATAATAAATACAATAAATAAATAACAAGAAAATATAAGTAAAAGTGTCAGTTACCCACTGAGTCAGAGGCTAGTGAATAAAAATAAGTTTTTAATCTGGATTTAAAAACCAGCACTGATGTAGTCATAGCTGGGGCAGCCATAAAAAGAGCACAGTGGGAGCTTCATGACAAGAGGTGGTTAAAAAGTTAAGAAGAACAGCTAAATGCATCTCCTTCTACCTGTAATTCAGCAGATAAGAGAGAAAATACGGCGCAGCATTATAAAAACATGATGGCTTGGAGAAGGGATTGGTGTATATTTGGGGTGGTGGGTGAAATGGGTTGAGGGGCCATGTTGTGAGGAACTAAACAGTTGGAATTACGGTCAGCGACCAGTCATTGAGTAAACATACAAAGAGCGTCAGAAAAGCTCTGTGGTAGACAATAAAAAAGAAAAAAAACCCGGCAGCTTCGGGCCCTGAGAAAAGTGAGCCATTCTACTTACAAAGAGCCGCTTAGGGGTGGATTGAGGGAAGAAAAAAGAGGGCTAAAACACTTGTGGGCTCAGAGAACTCTATGAGGGGAGTGAAAATGGAATAAGCCAGCAAGCACTTGAGGGTCCTGCTGAGCACCTGAATGGGATAGAGGGGTGGAGCACTAGAGGGGGGTCTGGGGAAGGTGAATGGCCTTCTTTTTGGGTCCAATTTGTCTCTTTTCACCCTGCTCACCCTGCTCAGGCTCTGACAGATGTACAAAGAGGGAGCGGCGCTGGGCCACTCATCCACATACACACATGAGCAGCTGTCACTTTTGTCAGACAAGTTAATCAAACAAATGCCACCGTACCTCCCTTTATAACAAAGCAGAAGGAAAAGGGGGCTGTGAAAGAGTGATAGAGACCTGAGAGATGACATGCGTGTCCTCAATCAATTGACCCTGTTGGTCATCATCAATAAACCAGCAGGACCCGACAAAAGAGAAGTCTCCATTAAACTTGTATTTCCCTCCTCTCGGGATGATCGTGGCTTTAGCATCCTTAGCTGTTTCCTCCCAACACCATGGAGCTGGGTATGCTCACAGAGGATTTAGGCCAAAAAGAAACCAAGCAGGGAAACAAAATGCTCTCTCTCTCAGTAATTATTGAGAACTCTAAGCTGCTTACAGACTTCATTAAACAGAAGTGAAACCTTTCCAGAGCGTGTTATGAAAGAAAAAACAGTCAGTCTAACCTATCCTGCCTTGCTGGCCTTCGTTCTTCGTAATAATAATAATAATGATAATAATAATAACAAAAACAACAACAATAATAACAACATTAATAAAAATAAGAATATCATTATTATTATTATTAATATTATTGATATGACTGTAACCATGACTTTCCTCCCTGTTTGCTTGTGTAAACCTTTTAGAGTTATTTAAACAACAGATTACTCGGTGGCATAAAAAACAACAAGAGAGCATCAGTGCAGCATCGCAGTCATATTGTTGTGGAAGGGATAAGGACAATTGATCTTTCTTTATGAGAAATAACAAACTGGATTTGAAAGACCCAATTCTATAATAAAACATTGCAAAGAAAAACTTTAGCTCCATTGATATGTGGTACCCAATTATTGTAGGGTCTTTTCCTTGCAACATAAAGAGCTTTGAGGTGTTTGTGATTTGACGCTATATAAATAAAATTGAATTATATTTGCTGTGATCAGAATGAATAATAGATAAACATTTTCAAATTTTTCACCACAATACCTCAAATAAAACTTTCAGCCAGTCAGATAAGGAGAGCAGTTAAGTTTGCATGGTGTTGATTAAATTGTTCACTTAGTCTGGCAGCTCATGACCAGAGACGGCAAAGTGGTGAAGTGTCCCTTGACAGCCAATTCGTATGACGGCATTCTCTGTCACTGCTAACCCCCTCCACTCCACTCCACACACACAACACTTAACACAAACCCACCCGCTGTGACCAAAGTACAGCAGTGCAGACAACACCAATCTTAAATCCCACAATCTACAGCTCAGTTTAACCCATGCCCTCACTCCACTTCACTCTGCCCTCCGGCAGTTGGTAAACAGAGACAGCAGAAGCAGCAGTGATTAAAAAGCACTTTATCTTTGGTCGTAGAGAAGTGCAATTTCACCACACTTGTGAATCTGAAAACTACCCAAGGTCAGCGGAAATGCTTCAAATCAATCAATGAGCCGTGCTCCTAATCCCCTGTGAGCAAAGACAGATTAAGTGTATAATTGACCCATGTAATCCCAGTATCTGCAACTCCAACCTTGGGGGTTGGCTAAAGATTCAGTGGCTGAACAACTCTATCTTTATTTTCCTGCTCCCCTGGTGCCTGGACTGGGTACAGGGAGTGTCATAGACTACAAAGCTGTGGGGTATCATTGCAGGACTGGATTTGTCTCAAACTAAAAACATGGGTTTTAATCAATGATCCCCAGGCAGCACCACGCTAAGTCCTACTCCAGTATTATTTAAGCACATCTGTTTTAATCTATGCCTCTTCAGCCAGTCTTTCAAGAACCAGGGAGGGTAGAAAGGTTGCAAGGGGCCAAATTAATTTCTCCCTGATACATACAAATACAATCTCATAATACCTTAAAAAGTCCAGCAACTCTAGGAGCCTTTTTATAGTGTGAATTAGAGACTGCAGAGCTTGATGCTGAATGAAATACTTACAATATACTGTATCTGCAGCATGAAGACCTTTGGTAAAAAAAATTGATTATATTTTGGAAAAGCTGTAAGTTTAATGCAACGTAAAGGCACACAAGACACCACAACAATGTTTTTCATATTCTCTAAAGTCTACATGTGAAATGGATTGTTACATTAAATTATTTGGTTTATGATATAGCCCACATCTATGGGTCTAATTCTCATAGAAATAAATTGACATATTTTATTTGAAATAATGATGGAATTATATTTACTTACAAATACTTGCCAGTAGACACTAGAATAGTGCCGTAAGACAGCTGTTGTTGAGAGTTGGCGCTATATAAAGGAATTGAATTGGACTGAATTGAATCCAGCAAGGAAGTCTGAAAAGCTTATTTAAAGACCTATATGACAAATATGAAAACAAACAATACACAGTTGTACAAGACAGACAGATGCGCACGCACACACACCTTTACTGAACATCCAACACTTCTCTAGTTAGTCTAAACATGGCCACACTGAGGTTTGTCACATGGCATGTACGTGTACGAGGATTAAAATGACTATCTGATTAAATGACTTACATATGTCCAAAACATCTGTACACACACTCACTTCTCCACAGTTCCCTCACCTGTTCTCAGCCTGTTGCAACTCCAAACAAAGAGGCAAAGCCATATTAATTAGCAGGAAAATAAATGTCAGTTAGCAACACTTACAGATCCAGAAGGTAGATTTATAATACTTAGTTTATGTATTCAAAATTGAACAAATAGCATATATCTTCCAAATGTTACTCTTCCTTTTTTCATTCCTTCTTCTCTTCCCTCTCAGATCACTCTGATATCACGCTTGTATGTATTGTATGTATTTAAATAATACTGACTTGCCAGGAATATCACCATGTGTTCTATGGGAAGCAGGAAAGGTGGTAACACGGGGCAAAATACTATCTTACTCTTATAAGAAAAAGAAGGGAAAAAATGTTTGTATCAGAACTAGAACAAAGAATCAGATCATTAGAATGCGCCTATGCTGCCTTGCTACAATGACATATAATTAACAATATGAGAAAACTAAAACCAGAATTAAATGAAATAATTAACAAGAGAACAAAATAACTGATGCAAAGGCTGCATTTGGAGAACTATGAACACGGTAATAAATCTGGGAAATTCTTTGCTAACCTGTTAAAGCTAAATGGGAAAATTACTGATAATTCACAACAAATAAATAAATAATTTAAAAGACTTTTATGAAGCTTTATACTCATCACAGATTAATCCCAATGACACTGACATTGCAGAATTTCTTGGCCCTTGTTTTTCCCAAACAACAAAGCCCCAGAGCCAGATGGTTTCCAGCAGTTTACAAAGAATTTTGGCCTATACTAGAACCCACCTTTTTTCTCAGAATGGTTAGACAAATTCAGAATGATCAGACTATCTCCAAACATGAACTTTGGCATCATTAGTCTACTTCTTAAACCAGGCAAGGATCTTGTGTTGCTATCCACTTATAAAGACAGACCTTAAATTTCCCCTTGTGGGACAATTAAAGGATTATTCTATTCTATCTTAAAACATTGTACAGCTCTCCAAATGCTTGTGTTAGGACAAATGATCTTATTTCACAATGCTTCAACCTCCAGAGGGGCTCCAGACAGCGCTGTCCACTTGACCCCTCACTTTTTGTTATTTTTATTGAGCTATTAGCAGCAGCAGTACAACAAAATATATATTCAACAAATATATATTTAAGGAGTTCAAACTGAAAATACAGACCATAAGATAGGAACTCACAAAACTCACTCAAAAAGATGATCTTATAAAGTTCTCATCCATATCAGACTACTCCATTAACTGGAGTAAACCAATAGTTCTGCCTCTGAATTGTAATTTTCAAAACACCACCTCCACTCCACGTCAGTCAGGTAACATCAGATATTTAGGTATAAATTTTTTTCCCAAGCTCCTAAGACCTGGTACGGTCGAATCATTCCTTTATTAAAATGGTAGAGCGCAATCTCACAGGTTGGAGAAGTTGCTACCATTAAAATGATTATTCTACCAAAAATAAACTACTTATTTTCACTGATCCCTAATAAGCCCTCTCTTCCTTGGTTTAGACTGGTTTAGATCACTAGACACATTTTGATTTTTTTATGGAAAAATAAACCATCACGGATAAGTCTAACAACTCTACAAAAACCAAAACACAATGGCGGTCTAGAACTGCCAAGTTTCTATGAATACTTCTTATCCAGTAGATTGCTATATTTTTCAAACCAAGCTTGTTAGACAGCCCTTTGCTGGACCTAGAACAAGCATTCTGTGGAAAAGTAAAAATTTTTAATCTGCCTTTCATCAGCTCCAGTATTAAGCATCAAAACTGCTTTTTTGACAGCCTGGTGGGAATTTGTAAAAATAACTAAGCTCACTCACTTATCCCAAGCAAACTAACACCCGTTTGGTACAATGCAGATATTTATCAGAAAAAGAAAATACTAATTTTTTCATCATGGTATGAGAAAGAGATAAAAAAAAAAAAAAACAAAAAAATTTTAAACAAAAAAAAAAAAAAAATT
>VUQG01023819.1:8024-40112 GCA_015106755.1 Etia nguti
CAAAGGAAATTTTTAAAAAAAAAAAAAAAAAAAAAAACTGTTCTTTTTGATTTAATGAGGAAAGACATGAAACTCTGCTTAAAACATCACAAGAAGCAGCCCCAAGGCTGCACAAAAACAAGCACACACATTCTTTCATGCACGCGCACACACACATACACACAATTAAAATCTTTCCCTTTCTGTCCTCATGTTCATGGTGTCACTCATAATGAAGTATATTTTGCATCATGAAAAAACAGCTCCTATATCACTTGAGACTTGCAAATTCACAAAGTCTGTACACACAACCCACATCACACAGTTTGCGAGAGGGGAGTCCTATAAGCAGTCTGTATTTAATAAGAAAAGCAGACAGCGAGATGAGGGAATCTCATGGCTCCTCTTTTCATGCCAGCTCACATATTAAGACGGGCAGCTGGTTAAATCTACCAGCTTCTCCTTGCTTTCACACATATCAAGCAGAGTTTAATCACACATAATACTGTATGTGCACAGATTAAATGCAACTCACTGGCACATCAAGAATGCTTCTTTCTGTTAACTGTCAAAAATGCTTAAGCATACAAGAGCGTTTAAATGTGTGCATATACATTTTGTATCTGTACTGTATACATTCTCTGCATGCTACCATGTGCCAACGTCAGTTTGACATTTTATGAAGTACACACTATGTATTACTCTGTGCTAACACTACTGTCTAATTAGAAAAGTAAGTCAGTCAATGTAGGAATGTAGTTATGGAAAAAACTATACTAAAACCTTTCTTTCTTATCCAAACAAAAGTACCAAAAGACAAGAGCAGAGGGTAATGAGTGACAAAGAGGGAGAAGGGAAGAAGACAGAAAAAGAAAAAAATCTGGGGTGCAGGGAGCTATAGGGTGAGGCGAAAGATGCAGAGGATGATGGGATAGTGGGATGACTAACGGGAAGGATGCAAAAGAGTTTTATCATTCTCCTGGGTCTCATTAATTCTGCCTAATCAGATAATATATTGCTGAGGAAACACTTGTGTGATTTCCTGCACAACACGCGGTATACATCCATATGTGTATATGTGTGAACTACCCACAACCTATCAGTGGTATTTTTTGCAGTTTCCTGTGCTGTGAGATGCCGGATGGTGGCCTGAGTTCAATTATTATCAGGAGGTTTTCCTACTGTGAGACAAAGTGAGTCATGGTTGTTCTGTTTGTGTTTTGCCTGTGGATAGAACAAGACAGTCTGGATGACCCTTCGAACACGGTCCTCTCACTGTCTGGATAATCTGTCTGCAAACATTCTGCCCAATCCTAACCCTAGAGGCAACGCGATCTGAGTAAGAAACATAGGCGAAAGAGACAGAAGCTCAGATATCAGGAGACAGAGACAAAAGAGGCAGAGTTCTGTTTGCAACTCACACTCATCTGGCTTTGTGGCAAAACCGTTTTATCTTCCTGTCTGTGTTTTTCTCCCAGTCGCATACAAAAACATGTAAGATTCCTGAAGTGGTCAAGCTAAGCCAAATAAGAAAAAAGTTCAGTACTAAACTCTCTTGTCGATTTCCACCTTATATACACACTATTTACAGGACGTGTGAGAAACAAGCAAGCAGAAAAACAAATTTGCACAAGTGTATAAATCACATGTACACATGTATATACACACGCATGCATGTATGCACAGTCAGGCACACAAATCTTTGTTCTTCCGAAGCTGTATCCTTTCATGTGAAAATGGCTGGCCTTATTTGTGGGGAGTCAGACCCCTGCTGAGGTTGGCGCAGACTGAACCAATCCAATCCAGAGCAGGGGGAAGGGAAGAAGAATTATTGATGACAGATGAGAGACGGAAGCTGATACCCATTTGTGGAGAAGGAAAGACTCTGTAGATGGAAAAACTTGGGGTTAATGAGCTGGAGCAGAGAGAGGAACAAGGGAAGGAAGGATGCAGTTGGGGGATGTGGAGCAGAATCTGCTTGTAGTGATCCTGCACCCGAGTGATTCAGTGAATACACTAGGGAATGACCCTTTAATTCTAAGCCAACATTTAGCTTGGTACGCACACACGCTATCACCAGGGGGGTACATATGTGAAAACCATGATTGATATTCTGCTTCTGTCTGCAAAAATTCTGATAAGTAAAGAGTGCACAGGGGGAGACAAAAAGAAAATACTTTACAAATTACAAATTAATTCGGAACACTAACCATCAAAGTGTCGGGATGTTAAAAGTAATACCAAAAATATCAATTAAAATGCAACAATGCTGTAAATAAAGTAGAAACATATTTCTGAAATAATACATTAAATATTGTATCCTACAAACCCACATACACTCTAGGCTTAGAGGGCATGAAATGGTTGAAAGATGACCCAATTAATAATGACACACACATACACCCACACGCATGCACACAAATGTATGTTTAGCAGGCATGTAAGTGTTCAGAGCAGACCCTATTAATTCAGCTCATTTAGCCCCAGTCCAGCCATTAAATTTAAGCCTACCCCAAAGCTCACAAAGCAACACCATGGCTCAACCCCCACAGCTTCATCTTCATCAGAAATAGTAAATGTCTGAGAGAAAAAAGAGAGGTAAAATAACCTCTGCCCCTTCTCTCACACATACATCATTTCTGTTCTTTATGTATTTGTTTATCAACAGTACACCCGTTTTTCTGCCTCTTTATAAATGGGTAAAATTCCAGTAAAGGGTGAGAAGGAACAGGGCAGAGATGGTATCGGTTTTATGGCTGACACCAGGCAAAAATATATCTGAGTATGCCTCCAGGCTGTACAAAAAAATGCCAGAGTATAATGTCTCCAAACACTGCCTAATACCCTGGTCACAATACAGGGGCAAGCAGCCAGAATCACAGCTTACTACAGACATCCAGCAAAAGCTGTGTGGAAAATAACTCATTAATATTTCCAAACCATTGGTCCACTAGACAGTAAAAATGTGTATTTCTAGAAAAATGTTGCTTGTATGAGCTTGATTACTGACCAAGTCAAAGAGGAAATGAGAGACACAAAGAAACTAGCAGGATGGGGCAGGATGGGGGAAGCTGGGTGAGCGTGGAGGGTAGCAGTAGACAAAAATTAGGATTAGAGTAATGTTCATCCCCTCTTTCACGCTGTTTCATTAACGCACCTCTGAGGTGCTTTTAGAGGCTGTTGGAAATAAGCCGATTTCCCTGCTCAGGAGGGCTCGCCCACTACACATCAGCACCACTCAGTGTGTCACACAAATACAAGCACAATTTACTCTCTCTGTCAATCATAGTGGAAGTAAGCAGTACAATCTGCATACAGAACCACTGGCTGACTGGTAGTAGGGGGAAAAAAAACAACAACAACAAAAAGTCAAATATCACAAGGGGTTGAGTCTGATTGTGATGCAGAACAACTGATGTCAATTCAATTAGTGTGAAAGGAGACGAGCATGTCAGACTTATCTATGGCCTTTAGACTATCTGTGGGCTTCAGTAAGATAAAGCTGGTGAACAGGGAGTAAATGGATTAATATGTGGAGGGTTGATAGCGAAAAGCAGTAGAGCTATGAAACCCCAGATAGTCATGGAGATAAACTAATAACTAAGATAAGACCCACACATACAATAAGTCATAAGCTCGTACAGTTCACAGGCTGCTATTGGCAAGCTGGAGTGAGGGCAACACATTCATCTGCTCCACCCCATCAACAGAATTAGAGAGGGGAGAGGAAAAGACAGAGTGGATGTTCAAGCAAGGGGCTAGGGGACATACTAATGTCCTCATCTTTTCATTAAACCTTGGTTAAAAGTAGTAGGCAATAATGAAATCACTTCTTAGAGACACTTATAGTAACCCCAAGGAGAGAGAGAGAGACGCAATGAAAGAAATGAAAAGAGAGTGGAACAAAGGCCATAGGATGAAATATGTGCATTCAGGAAACAGTACAGACAAGAAAGAAAGCAGGCTATAGTAGACATATAGAATACGTGCAAGCAAGTACACAGTTAGGAAAGTTCTCAGCAGGACTGAAATATAAATTTGTGTAAAAGCCAAAGTGTGACCTGAAGTCTGCCAGCGGGGGGTAACTTTGGAAGGTGGTTGTTCAAAGTCACAAAGAAGATATACAACAGAAGATCTACTGAGCCGAAAATATAAAAACACACATCCGGCTTTACACTGCATCAAGACATCTGTGAATATTTATCCATTACCACCAAATAACCTGCAGTATTTAGAATAATGCAGCACACAAGTATAGTACAGCCTGAGTGATTCAGCACCACGGACAGCTCCAGCCTCATGGGGTGACAATCTCAGCGCAGTGTTTCCTAAGTAACTCAAAGTCTCTAATCCAGCTTTACCTTGCCTTAAAGGGACAGTTCACTGCAAGATTTAATTTACATATTTTTCTACTGGTATGTAATGCTATTCATCTATCTAGATTCTTTTGCTGTTGCCTTGTTTTGGAGATATTGGCTTTACAAATGGACGTCAAAGCGGCACTGTGGTCGGCACTGTCACCTCACAGCAAGGAGGTCCGGGGATCGAATCCAGCACTTGCTGGGGCATCTCAGTGTGGAGCTTCCATGTTCTCCCTGTGCGGGTTATTCTTAACACGTAAATCACAGCTACCTCCCACAGACAAAGACATGCATGTCAGGTTAATTGGTGATTCTAAGTTAGCTGTAGGAGTGAATTCATAAGCATGAAATATTGCCTCCATGTTGTCCCTGCGACAGACTGGTGACCTGTCCA
Organism: Etia nguti; assembly: GCA_015106755.1. NCBI lineage: Eukaryota > Metazoa > Chordata > Actinopteri > Cichliformes > Cichlidae > Etia > Etia nguti. The sequence goes on from VUQG01023819.1 coordinate 12,759, forward strand.
GCATGTACTGTGACTTTAGACCTGTGACAGCTGGAATAGGCGCCACCCATTCTCAGCCTGAATTGACAAGCAGTTAACAAAATGGAGGGATTGTTTTACAGATGTCAGTTGTGTCTTGAATAACAGACACAAAAAGAAAAATCAGTGACAAAAACTCAGTATCATTGTATCTTTCTCAAAACTGGGAGAGTTACCCAAAAGAAAATCTATGTATATTGTTTCATACAGGAACTATCTTCTATTCATCTATACAAACTTCTTTCTATGCCAAAGTGTTCTTCTATCTAACATTCACACACATCCACACCCCGAGGAATGCATTGGACAGCAACATGGGGTTCAGCCTAAGAATACTTGGACTGGAGGAGCCAGGGATCAAACTACCAACCTTTCGATTAGTAGATGACCTGCTCTACCTCCTGAGCTACAGCCACCACATGGTGTCCCCCTTAGCTGAGCTGTAATGTTAACTAGCTGCATTTCCTTTGGCAGAAGTAGATAGTAGAAAGATACTCAACAAGGTTGATTTTTTTTTTTTATGTAAAAGGAAAGTGCTTCAAACTAAAACAGGTGGACAAACAGCGGTACATGCCATGGGAATAAAAAAATGTAAATTTGATTTTGCTGTGAATTCTCCCTTAAAGCTTAATTGCTGGTTGCACAATGCAGTTAATGGATATGGTTCTAAATTGCATTAAGTATGCAAGTTTTTAAAAAAATAATAATTTGCTTGAAAAAGCTACTCAGGCTGGGTCAGCACCTAATTTAATCTTATATAACAGCAAGATAATTTCCTTCAAGCAAACACAATCTAGACTGGAAGCTTAAATGAGGAGATATACAGTATATAATATAATTTTATCAAGAAATGCTGTATTTGTTTTCTGTGGATAATCACTGTGATGAACTGGGGTTACATAAAAACAAAATGTACAGAGAGTGGCAAGAACACAGCTGCTAAGCCACAGTCATCTGGTGAAAGATCATAAGGCAGAGTGATTCTCACATATTATAGATGGCAACCGAAAGACACTTATTCATGCTCATTTAAAAGCATATAAGCATTTGTGTGTTTTTAATGTGAGTTTTTAGTTTAGTTTAGTTGTCTGTGTGTACTATGTGTGCAGTATGCTCCATCAGACATTAGATTTCCATTTATGGAGAGGTTGGGGCTACACTAGATGACTGCTGACTGCTCAGACCACCTAAAATAATTAATGTGCCACCCAGTGTTTATATGGGTGTTAGAGTGTGTGTGTGTGTGTGTGTGTGTGTGTGTGTGGAGGTGTATGTGTGCGTTCATGCAGGTGTGGATTCTTTGCAAAAGGGACAGACAAACATATTAAAGAAGCTCAAAAGATGAAGAATTAGTTCAATCTGTAAATTAAACATAAAAACCTAGACATTTGTGTATGTGTGAAAGTGTGTGTGTGTCTGTGACAGTAAGTGAGACATTTCTAAACTCTAAACGAGAGGTGAAAATGGGCCAGGGTCTCGTTTGTGTCGTGAGGACAGCTGATCTATGATACACTCACATTCACCAACAAACACATGCACACGGCTGGAGGTGTTGGCTGCCATCAAGAGGCTCATTTGGATAGCAGGCACTGGCTCGACTTCAGACGTGATCACACAGTAGATGGGGATCACATTGTTAATTACCTGCAAAATCTTCCAAAACACAGATAGAAATGCTTAGGAAGAAACAAACGGGCCCACACAAAGACTGAGAAAAAGGAGCGTGATCGGAAAGTAAGAAGCAAAGGAGTGAAAAATGCTGAGGTATTGCCATTTTAAACTCCCCCCGCCAAGCAATTCTTTTCCCCCAGCGTTATCATAGTTTTATGCCCCATGTTTAAAAAAAATAGTCTCTTGTCTTAAACAAGTGCAGGACAACAATTATCAGTGCTGACAACTTCAAATCACTACAACCTCAACTCTGCTTTTTTATTTAATGTTAAGTTCTGGTATAATTTAAGATAATGGTGATCCCTTGCTGTAGATTTACTATAGGGGCTTCTAAACCTAATGTCTTGAGGTGACTTTGGGTAAAATACAGACAGAATGTGTATGTTCATGTTTTATAAAACTTGAATATCTAAGCTTACACTTTTTACCCTCTATTTTTTATCTTGCCTGTATTGATTTGGTTTCGTTAATTCCTCTGATGCATCGTTTAATTTTACAATTTCATTCTCTGTTTCAGTTGAGTGGTGTACTTTTATTGCATCAGTGCACATACTACAAGTCCACTATGCATCATATATTAATTATTACTTCATATTGCCCTACCTGAGCAAAGTGGAGGCTATTTAGGGGGGGGGGACATCCTCTATGATGCACAGACAAAATTTAAATACTCTCGTTACAATGTAGAACTTGTACTTTAACAAGTCCAGCAGAAAAGTAATAAGACAGGGCTATTAGAAAAACACACAGTGGTGGTGGCAGCTCACCATCAAGGCTTAGAAAAATACCATAGGAGCACAGTGCCTGACAATGCATACCCTCACTGGGGTCTTTACTAATCAAACATAATTATCCTTGTCACAGTGTTCTCAAACACACTGATAATCACATTGCCACGCACACACACACACACACACACGAGGACACACCAATCATCGACGCCTACATGGAGATCTTCCTATTGATTCTGTTGCTCCTCTTTATTAAAATGCACGCCTCTGAGTGCAAGTTGATTTTAGAGTAAATATCCCACTCTCTGCCCTCTACTATCCCAACTGGCCTTTTTGTGCCCTTTAATCCTTCTCACATCTCCCACACCATTTCATTGTCCTCCTCATGTCTAGTCATAGTGCTTTCTTCTCTTTCTTCCCCCTCAAAATTTTCAATTTACATACATTCTCAACACCCATTTTTTCTCCATCGATTATGCTTTCTTCAAGCTCTTCTACCCCCCAATATCCTTCTTTGTCCCCCTATCTCTGTCCTCTCCTCTCCTCTCCCAAGTCACATTTTCTATTTCCAAATCCATCTTCTTCCCATCAACCTTCTCTTCCTCCCCCGTCTTTCCATACATTTGGCATTTCACCCCCACTGTAAGTCGACCAGTCAGTCACTAGTGAGTGGAACAGTAAAGTACCTGCTCAAATGTCATCAGCATCAACTCTGAATCTCAATCATCTCAAACTGGATGAAAGAAGGGGCTTGTAGGGGAAGGGGGTATGGGATTGGAGCACTGAGATAAAGCTGACAGCACACTTCATTCGAGAAGGGGGGTGGTGAATTAGGTTACATTTTCTCCATGTCATTTCATTTTCTTTCCCCTCCTCCCCATCTCCCCACAATCCTATTGTAGATATTAACTAAAAAGTGCCCGGGTGTCTCGCCTGGAGCACAGCCTGGTCCAGGTGACATTTTGACAGAGTGGCCTCGGGCTTGTTGTGCTAAGGTTTGCTGTAGCTCTGGGACTACACAGATGGGATCTATAATTGTTGTGAGCTAGCCAGTTAGCTCTTGCTTGAGCCTGTCAGGAAGCACGAAAGACACTTCTGAAGACGAGTGTCTGTTCAAAAAGCTATTGTCTGGTATTATAGCTGGAGGTGACAGGGCTATTAAAATGCACAGAGTCTGAGCACCCATATGTGTGTATGTGTGCACGTGTATGTCTCGCAGTGATGGGGGGAGAGAGGTGTCTTTGGTATAATCCACTCTGTGACACAAACCTGAGTGCTCTCTCTCTCACTCGTCCCTGCTTTCTACCTTACGTCTTCCTCGCTCTATCATCTGGCCCTCCCTACTTCCGTCTCTCCAGAATAAATCTTTAATGGAGGTTTTATTGTCCCTGATCAGCATTCAGCACTGTGCTTGTTTATGCAGGCTCATCTCTCTCTCTCAAACACACACACACACACACACACAGCCCTCACCTGTCCCTCCTTCTGCCTTGATTTCCCTAATTTCGCATTCTTGCTCTTTACGTCTTTCTCGTCTGTTCTTTTCCTCTTTCATCACATTCACAAATCAGTTTAACTTCTCCACAAAGAACTCCTTTTTGTTTCTCTATTTCATCACTTCCTTTTTTGCCATAATTGGAAAAATGAAAACCATTGTAAGCTATGCTTTTCGCCAAGGGTTGTGTTTTTTTTTCCTCCCAAGTGGATGAGAGCAAAAAGGTGCAATGCTGTGAATGTAAATCCTGATTGGGGTCTTTACTCTGTGGACCACGAGAAGAATGTTTGTATAAAACACACACAAAAAGACAATGACAGGTGAGCCTGGAGCTATGATTGATGTCCATCCGGCTGAAGTGTGTGTGTCTTTACATTGGTATGTGTGTGAGAGTGTGAAAACTACGCATGTATTAAAGACTCAAAAGGTAAAACTGTGGCAGCGTGGCTCCTCTGTTCACAGTGGGACAGCAGGGAATTACGGTATCGCTGTCCTGCAGTTTACACACACACACACACACACACACACACACACACACACACACGCACGCGCACACACACACGCAGAGTGCCTGAAAATGCAGTGGTTGGATGTACATCAAAGCATTACAAGGACAAAATGTCCCTCTGTGCATCTGTGTGTATGTGCTATTCAAAATGAATGTTTTGTGTCTTCTATAGTCCTATACAGTATGTAACACTGATATGATATATACAAAATAGTGAAAGGGTTTTCAGCTTTTAAATGTATAAGGTTGTGAATTTTTGTGTGTGAACATAAGTGTGTGTCTGTGCAATTTACTGTGAAGGATATATTTCGTCCTCTAATAAAAGTCAGCATATCTATACATTACAATCATTGCCATTACCCAGCTGACATACACAAAGTCACAGTCACACGCGTTCAAGCACAAAAGGCGCATGTATACGTGCATTCGCTATCACCGGTGTGCACTCCACTTTGAGCTTACAACCACTGATGTACCTTCAAAATATTAATTCATGTAGTAAGTGCTCCCTGTCTGGAAGACAAAAATTTTTGACATTTACACTGTGTGGAAATTTGCCACCTATTCTAGCACAAAAAGCAAGTCACTATAATGTAAATTCTTAAATATAAATATAAAGACTTGGGCTATGGTCAGTGTAAAAGAACGTTTAGGTTAAGGTCTGGTGAAGGTTAGGATCTGACAAGCAGCAGTTATGGTTCAGGTAACAATTCAGGAAACGGAATATGAAATTAAGTGTGTTTATCTGTGTGAGAGTGAGTCACTCAAATGAATACTATGAATGTTTCACAGATATGGACTGACATACAGTGGTGGAAGGAGGAGAAGAGCAGGGGATAAATAGAGAGAGGGAGGCGAGAGAGGGAAAAGGCAACCTTGCTGCAGGGAAGACTTCTGCACAAAGGCTCCCTGTAGGGTCTCTGTCCAGCACACGTGAATACCCCAAGGCTAAGTACTCACACATATAAGCAGTAATATATACACATGTAGTCACATACGTATACAGACCGAAAAACAGATTTCACAGGGGCAGAAAAGAAAAAGGAAGCCCAAGGGCAATGTCTTCTTCTCTAACAAAGAGGCATTTTATAACTTTCAAAGAAAAAATATGAGGAATACCTTACTCCAGAAAAGGTCGCTGTTGTTTTGCAATAGCATTCAATGTTGCTTCCAGCTCCTAACCTTATTCTTGCTTTCTTTAATTTTTGCAGTACACTGACATCAGAATATCTTAACCTAACGACCTGAAGACCCTACACAGTCCAAGGCTAAAACCAAACATTTGCCAGTCAACTAATCCTTTAAATTCACTCTCCAATACTCAGAGTATCACACTATAAAACAATAGCATAACATTAAGCATTGCATTCCAAACACTACTCACACTGTCTCAATAACTCTAATACACAATTGATTTGTCTTTAAAGGGACAATGTAAATGTTACTTTATACACTCATCAGTCACTTTATTTGCTACACCTTGCTAATACTGGGTAGGAGCCCTTGTGCCTTCAGAACTGTCTATTCCTTGTAGCACAGATTCAACAAGGTGCTGGAAAGATTTATCAAAGAATGTGGTCTGCATTGACATGACAGCATCATATATTCAGCCCCCTTGTATTCCAGCACATCCCAAAGGAGGTCTTTTAAATTTAATCTGAGTTCTTTGTCTGAATTTTCATCTGGACCCTCAACTCTGATTTTCAAGCTGGATAGTTGGAAAAGTCCCACATATCCCAAGTTTACAATCCAAGATGGAGGCAGTGAACATAAACAGCAGTAAAACTGTAAAACTTTTAATCTGTCTTGTCACTGTTGTGTATTTGTGACTCACTAAATAAGCCATACCCAGAGTACATGACTCTATCCCTGAATGTGCTACAGGAATGTTTTAAAGCACAAAAACACAAGTATTATGCTGTATTGCTAGTGATGCATGAATTGCTCTACCTTGCTAGGAAGATAAACAAATCTGTTTTTTCCAAACTTGTACGAATTTCCTCCTGGAACACACTAAATTAGCAGTGATGTCATCTTACTTCTAAGGTAACTGAATACAATCTGGTGATTGTGGAGGTTATTTAAGTAAAGTGACCTCAAACCAGTTTGAGATGATTTGAGAAGCCTTCAGAAGATGGGTACACTGGTGTTATAAAAGAATGGATATGGTCAATACTAAAGTAGACTGTGTTGTTTAAATGATGCTCAGTTCGTATTTATGGGCCCAAGGTGTGCTGCTGGTGAGCAAGGTGAATTGCAGCTTCAGTTTACTGTTCTTATCTGTCAAGACTGGCACCTAATGTGGTCTTCTGCTGCTGCAGTAATTCTGCTTCAATTTTCAGTGAGTTGTGCACTCAGAGATGCACTTCTACTTACCTTGGTTTTAACACTTGGCCATTCTCCTCTGACGTCTTCCATCGACACAGCATTTTTCCCAGCAAATTGCAGTCCACTGGATATTGTGTCTTTTTGTGACAATTCTATGCAAGCCCTAGAGATGGTTGTGAGGGAAGATCCCAGCAGATTACTAGTTTCTGAAACACTCAGACCAGCCCATCTGACACAAACAACTACGCAACATTCAAATAAATTGCCAATCTTCCCCATTTTGATCTGAATTGTTCGTCTAGTTCAGCTAGATGCATTGAGGCGCTATCATGTGATTGGTTTATCAGATATTTGTGATACAAGCAGCTGAACAGGTGTACCTAATAAAGTGGCTGGTGAGTGTAGCTGGTTGTGTCTCCATCCTTACAGACAGGCTTTGTAATGTCCATGGATTGTCCTCACTTTCAGCTCTGCAAACGACATAATTCTATATTTCACTTCATTTGTCTGCCTCATTCACAAGGCTCTTCGATTTTCAGCCATGTCTTGTCACAGTGAAAGCTGCAGCAAACTGCTGGCACAGCCACTATGCCTGCAGGGAGTGGAAAGAGGGCAGTGCGCACGCACACAATGGTTCAACTAATCAGTTACTCAGCTAATTGTTTGAGATGTGGTCTAGACTCCGTTAACATATTATACTGTGGTGTTTTTTTGCCTTTACCTCATCCACTACATTAAAATGCAAAATGATCTCACTGGGTATCATTACATGGATATAGTAAGTACACCAGAAGAGAAATAATGAAACACCATCAACCAGGCAAAGTGGGCAGCAATCCATAGGCCCCAGACCACCAAGGGCTCCAAAAGCCCCAAATTTACTTGATGTTTATTAGCTTTGGGTAATTTAAATAACTGCACAAAAATTACCAGTCAATTACATCAATTCAAGTGGCCCATGCAGTGTTGGGTAATTTCGTGCCTTTCTCTTTTCAAGGGCCCTGATTGTACATAGTACACATACCTAATTAAAGTGTCATTTTATAAAATTAACACAATAGGGGACAACAATCAATTTTCACCCAGAGCCCCCTCCTAACAAGTTAATCTGGTCCTGTAGGATGTGGACTACTGTGTGCACATGTGGGAGAACACACACGCCATAGTAAAGTACACAGATCTATACACCTTGGCACATATACCCTCCTCCTTTCATTCTCACCCTAACTGGGTCAATCCACCATCTATCTACTCTGCTGGGGGAGGGAGGAGGAGACAAGGGTTTGCTGAAACGGAGGAAGCAAACACCAGAAAAAGCTGCCTCACTGGGAATGATTCTGCTGCTGGTAAATCTAGGACAGCTGAACAAAGGAAGTGAGGATGGAAGGAGGTAAGGAAGGAAACAAAACAATAATGGGTACCAGAGTGCCAACAGAATGTAAAAGTTAGAAAGTAAAAAGCATAAAAGCACAAGGTGAGGCAATGATGAGAGGGTAGAGGGCAGGATGAGAGAAGAGAGAGAAGAAAGAGGCTGTGGAGAGGACAGTGGTTTCATTAGTGAGATTGATTAGATGAATGGAGAAGCTAACAGCCTCTCTGCTCTTTAGCTAAATGCCATCTCTGGGCCTATCAGCACCAGCTCCAACAACAACACATAAATTAGAGAGAGAGAGGAACAGACAGAAGGAGAGCACAATCATCATCATGAAGCACACACAGCAGATTATGTCTGCGGAGGTCTGAGATCACGAACAACAGCAAAGAGCTGATCACCTCGTTTTTTTTGCAGGAATGCAGGCAACGGCATGGGCATGCGTTCTCTGCATATCCATCTGTGTTTCCAAGTGTGTGTGTGTGTGTGTGTGTGTGTGTGTGTGTGAAAAGGTGGTTGGAAAACTCAAGCCTGCCCCTGATTTTACTCATTTCACTAATCTGCATACTATGATCGCCCACACACACACACACACACACACACAATTACTAATGACATTCACCCATCCTGAGGGCTTCTTTCTAAAATGTTGCCTTTTACATGGAAACTTAACAAGTGTGAAATTAGAAAGGTTACCTAATAATTTGCACACACACAATAACAAAGCGTGTGGCAGGAACTGGAGCTCAGATGGGGAGGAATTCCTAATTGAAAAAGCCTCTTCCTTCCAGGAGTCTGCTGCTGAGGAAAGACAGCACAATAAGGTAATTAAAAAAAGTCTGAGTGATGCGGCAGGGTTTATCTCAGGATTGTCACACGGTGACTGATAGGAATTTACATAAACAAATCATATTTTCTGCCTTATTAACTGTATGTGAAAATCTTTTGTGAAGTAGAAAACCAAATACTAAGAACTACAATTAGTGTGTAAAAAAGTCTTCTTTTTAATCCTACTGAAGTGTCTGAGCATGGTGCAAGGAAATTCTCTACAGAGATCAATACAGTACAACTCCTGATATCGTACCAGGGCCATGCTCCTAATCTAATGCAACCTTGCATTAAGCATTATTCTTGTTGAATTTGTAAGATTTCTTCCTTTATGCAACACAAACGTACAGAAGTGCAGATATATTTCCCACAAGTTTATCGGCTTGTCAGTGAAGCACAACATCTACTCCTGAAACTACCTCAGCTAAAAGGAATGCACCAATCAATGTAATTCAATCATTCTACCTGTGCTTTTCCTGCTTTAGTCAAACTGTCTGCTGTTTAAAGTTTTTACTCTTTCCAATAAATCCCCCCTGTGCTCTCTATTCCATCGTCATCTGTTTCACTTCAGAATATTTACAGTGCGCGAGCATCCATTTCTTTTCACACTGCTTGTCATTTGAGTGGTCTCAGTCTGTCAACCAGGTGATGTTGCTTCATTCATCAATTTCTCAGACTTTATGAAGCAAACAAGCCCAGAGAGTTCAAGCAGAATCTTTACACGACAAGTTTTCTCTTACTTTGTATGAAAAATCAAGTGTTTAGAGTACATGTGGTTTAATAACGATACCGACAACCTACTGCGGTGTACTTTTGTATAGACACATTACTCCCAGCCAGGAATATACACATTTTCACAGGTATCATGAAATATGGTACATCTGCATTGGCTTCAATTATAATTCATCAGAGGTTTTAACTTATGACTTTTATTAAAAGCTTTTGATCCTAGACTGTCTTTGGCTTATGAGAAAGTGTTTGTGAGAGAATAAATAATTAGATTTTCTTTATTTTTTAAGGATATGGTTAATTGCAGAGCTACATCGGCTGGGTGTGAGACAGGGGATATACAGTAACATCTGCTCGGAGGCACTCACAGTCACCAGTAGGCTGACTCTCCCCAGCTATCTTCACCTTTCCACTTCCCCTCTCATCATTTTCACTCAGGAAGGAGCACAGTTTGCTCTATTAAATCTGTAATGAGATGCAAATAAGATGCAAATCCCTCCCAGAGGAGTGGACTGCTGCAGGGAGGCTATCTGATGTCAGCGTTCAAGAGAGAACCACCGCCTCAGGAAGAAACACAGAAGAGAAAGAGTGTAGATGTGTGTCTTAAGAGTGTGCGGATGTCTGCCTATGTATCGGAGATGGGGAAAAGGCAAAGCGGTAGAAAAGCGGCTAGGGCATTGATTGCAGCTGTAGAAAAATGTTTTTGATTTATCTTGGACACAGGAGCAGAGTGGGACCTTCAGTATCACTGCATGGCAGAAAAATTCAGTCGCAGAAAAATAATACCCTCAATCTGTCCTCTGTACAGCTCCAGATAGGAGGCTGGAAGAGAGAAAGAGAGAGGGAGGGAGAGAGAAGCGAAGCTAGAAAGAAAAAACAGAAATGTAAGGAAAAAGATGGAGATTCGGAGGGGGAGTCAAGGATGCAGCCATGCCTGTTGACAAGAGAAAAATACACCTTTCAGAGAGAAATAAAGCTTCACCTCCCTCACTGCTGCATTCCCTCTGACATAGCAACTCATCTGGCCTCGCCACGCTCACACCGCAGAAAGAGAGGAAGGGACAGCGAGGGAGGGAAGGAGGAGGAGGAGAGACAGGAACCAACACAAAAAACAGAAAAGGAACATACATCAATCTGCTTTTCTCACATCAGCGGTGAAACTATGTTTCCCTCTAACACACACTCACATCATTCTTCCAATGTGTGCACTGTTGTATTGCATTTTGACCTACTGCATCTATGCTTTTCAGAGATATGAACCTTGAGCCAGACTCTTGGCATCAGTCCTGTGCGTGTGCTCTGCCTCATCCACCTCACTGTCCGACTGTCCACCATCTTTTTCCTTCCGTACCAGTTAAAGCTAAGCTGTGGCTCAGAGATAAATACATAAAGTTGAAGCTGGACACGAACATACACTCCCCATCTCTCTCCTCACCCTCGCACACTTACTAGGAAAAGAAAAAACCAAGGGACCAAAGGTGGTGATAAACCTGTGCCATTTTTAGCTGTAAACATAAAAATAGCATATCTAAACCCCCAACTCCACCAGGATTGCAACGCGGTAGGTTTTACTGACCCAGTATGGCACATTCATGTTTTACAGATGGCAACCATTTAATACCACCTAAAGTCTATAAACAGATATCTGCTTATGAATATGCACAATCTCTAATGTAATGTCAGCAACATAACTGTTGTAAGAATGACTCAGAATAAGTGTAAAATCAGGTCATTGGATGGAAAATTTAAAGCTCTGTACATTGCCATAAAGTTAAGTAATTTTTCTAGTAACTACACATATACTGTTTTGCATATAGTCATGTGGAAAGAGCAGTGACCAGTGAAGTGAGTTTCATTATTTAAGAGGGACATATGTGTATGTGTATAGTTACACTTCTCACAAATATTTCGTTTATATGGAACATGTAGTTAATTGTGGCTGTATTACACCTACAGGGCTGTTCATTCCAGTATTGGCAAAAAAATATCAGCCTTGAGAATGGTAAGACACTGCAGTTTTATTTTCAGCATTAGGGCAGAAATAAGAGGGCGTAAAGGAAAGGTTTTTGGAGACATTCTGATCATTATACTCCCAACATACCTATTTGGTCTTTTCACCTTCACTGTCAAACCCAGTGGTTATAGTTGTGTATTCAAAGCACACAATCCGCTGCACTACGTTGCACTGAATTGCAAAGGACAACTCACACAGCCCGAACGGTGCTGTCAGACATGGCATCGCAGACAGCGCAAAATGCAAAGTACAGAACAAGTCTGACTACACATAACTGTACAAACACATACACACACACATTCATACACGCAAAAACACACTGCTGATGTCTATTCTCGTGTGGATCTGAAATCTAGCTAAAGCTCTGCAACTTTAGCACTCTAGCATATACTGGATTTAATGCGACAATGCTCAGTAAACAGGGTGAAAACACAGTAAGATAATCCAGTAACACTGTGAAAACCACCCGAGCGTCACACTTTGAATGACACACCTAATGCTGCCCTGCACCTTCCTCTCTTATATTTCTACTCCTCCTTATAAGCAGTAATGAAAACCCATTAAACTGCTTTGGACTGCAGTCTCTTCCTTTTTCCAGGCTGATAAAGAAGATGCACAACTGTGAGTTGGTTCCTGGGGCCATGGTCGAGTGAGCTGCACTCAGACACCTGCTGCTCATTAATGACAACAGGCAAAGGTGACCACTTCAATCAGGATATTAAGACTGGGAATGAAATGGACAGAGAAGGTACATCAGGGGGAGGACAAAAAAAAAAAATGGAGGAGAGGATTGAGTGTTTTTCTTTGGCTTTGCGCCCAGATGCAGTGTTTTGTCCCTCACCCAAGCTCAGCTGCAAATTTCCTAGCATTCAGGTATGTGTGTGTGTTTGCCCTATCCACCTGACATCTCTTAACAGTAATAATGTATTCCCTCCTATTAATATGTTATGGATCAGCGAGTGTATTATTGATCCGCCAGCTCAGCTATGTAGTTACCCTGCTCCACCGCGCCCCTCCACTTTCTCTCCTCACCACTGAGGTATCTCCTGTGTTAAACCTCCTGATAGAACATCCTTTATCTTACAAGCTTTCCTCACCATTTTTTTTTTTTAAATTATTTTTTTAACAGGAACTCAGAAGTGCACATTGCTTCTCATCGTCTTGCATAAGCGCTGATCAATGAACAGGTAAAAACAACACACTCTTTACCTTTGGGCTTGTGGGCATTGCAATAAAAATGCTACCAACTGATGAGTCAAGGAATATAATAATGATGAAATTTACTGGTTCTAGCTTAAACCGGAGGAGTTTGGTGCCTTGAAAAAAATCTATATTTGGATCGAGTACCATTTGTTTATCAATCATTGTTCACTGCTTGGACTAACAACATACAGTCTTCATCTTGGGTCTTCATAGACTTAACTGAAAAAAATAATCTACATTAATCAATATTTGTTTAGCTGGTGAACAACATCAGTAATTAAGACAAAAAAGAAGAGAGCAGCCTTCATCATTTGTATGCGGTGTAAACTCAAGAGAGAGGGAGAGAGTTATAGTTAATAGTTAACAGTAAACCAGTAAACTGGTTGTAACACATCAATACGCAATTAAGCTTTCTTGTGTTTTAGACAGTAGCTAAAATGAGCAATTTCACGAAACGCATCACAATTACCTGTGTAAAAAGGAGACAAATAATCAAAATGTTAATTAACAGTGAAAATAATGACTAAAAAGATCCCTATATTTATTATTATGTAAAGAGAAAAATTCTCCTATAATAAAGAGAAATATACTCTGTCAATACTGTAAACATCTCCTCTCCACAAAGAAGACCCAACTAACACAACATACCCCAGCACCATAATTGATGTTTAAGTTTCTGCTGCAATGCATTTCACTTACAACACACCTTTGGATCAGTCTGAAAAATTAAAAAACAACAACAACAACAAAAAAAACAATTAGTGTGCATTTTATTGCTGCACCAACATTATTTCTAAACGTCTGTCTCAGAGGGAGGTCAACCTTTTCTTTTTTCTATTAACAGGCTTTGTTCTGCTCCAACAGTACTTTTCTAAAAGTCAATGCTGGCTCAAGGAGTCCAGAGCAGAAAGTTCTCAAACTTATGAACAGTTCTCACAGGTAGAAATGTACAAAACACTCGAGGTTAAACCATTATTGCATTACATTTAGAGAATGGACCAGCTGCAGACTGGAACTGGACAATTTGCAGTATTCTTGGTGCAGACTGAGGACCAGCCACCCAGTCTCTCAAGCCGATCTATTTCATGCATTTGCATGATATGCACAGTGGTGCAGGTAATCGGCCACATCCACTTGCTAATGTTAGTCAAAAAGAATCAGAAATCAGAAGTTGCAAAAAAAAAAAAAAAAAAAAAAAAAATAATTTAAAAAGAATCAGAAATCAGAAGTTGCAAAAAAAAAAAAAAAAAAAAAGCATTCGTATCTACAATAAAATTACAATGTTTGAAACATCAGTTTGGATGTATTTAATAATTTTTGTACCAATACAAGCACTTCTCAAAATATGAAAAAATGAGACCACACTACATCTATATATAGCATTATTTTCAGGCTTTTTTAAATGCAACTTCAATACCTGTAAACTCTTTGCCACCTACCTTGGGACATTACGGTTTTCAAAATACATCCAAAAGAAATCTAAACTCATAACCATAAGGTACTAAACTGCATCACTCCCATACACACACCAACACACTCCACGCATACCAGGACCCATGACATTCATAAGAGGAAATGAAAAAGAGCTTCGTCCTGTCCTGGGCACTGCCATGCAAGACAGTGATTGTGTTGAGTCAATGTGATTACCTGGGAGTCACTCTCTGGAGGGAAACGCTGCTGAGTTATCACAGTCTTATTATTCCCAAACTAATATCATAGCCTGCCAATCACTTGCTTGCCTTTCTTAACCACATGCTGACAGGTGTGGTGATGCACACATACTGTATGAGAGGCATAAACACACATAGACAGGAGTACTTTTAAACCGAAATACATCCATACAGATCTGCACATGGTGAGAAGTAATAGAATGCACAGAGGATGAATGACTGCACCCAGACACACGTGCAATCACTCAACCACACAGGCTGCAAGCCAGCAGACATTCACACGCAAACTTCCTCAAAGGGCCCCAGGGCGAGGAGAATCGTCCTCTTCATCTGAAGTAGGGAGGAAGCCCATTGGCCAAATTAGATTGATGCTTAACTCCGTCAGGAAATGGCACAATCTGCAGCACTGTGCAGTGATTCGCAGTGACCTTGGCCTATCAGAGCACAGTGTCTGGGAATGCTCAGAGAGGCTCTTAATCAGACCTGGAGGACATGGGGCCTATGATGACATTACTCAGCCTTTATCTCTCTACACACGTCCCACTGTTTCTCTGTATGTCTGTCTTCCAATCTGCCTATTCCATTCATTGCCTCTCAGCTCCAGGATGAGGAGGTGCCTCTACAGCTCAAATGGATGCTTACTTAACCTGACCTCTGGATGTAATCCTTGTCCATTGATCCAATTCTACGCTGAGCGTTTGCCCTCACAATGCTGACCAAACACACAAAACGTTTGCCCTTTTGTATCAAATCTGACCTATTTCACTCATTCCACTCAACAGGTACATCAACAGGTCAGTTTCTGCATCACTTCCAGTATCCATCCTCAGACAACACATGCATATAGGACCATCCCCTAAGCAATACACACTCATCCTCAATCCAGAGCTACTGCAGGCCCTATGTGAATGATGAGATTGTGTTGAGATGGAGATAAATGAGCCTTCATTACAGCCATGATAGCACAAAGCAGCACCAGAGAGAGGGATAGAAGAAGAGAAGCTCTCCTTTTTTCATCACATCCTTCCCTCATTTACCACGACTCAGGTTCTTAACACATAAAGGACACAAAAGGACACAGTACATTTGATAAATATGTGCATTCATAGAGCCTTCACCTATATATATATATATATACACATAAATATAAAAGAAAGATGTGCATTTATATTGCTCATTTATGCGCCTTCACATGTATTTACAGTTCTTTAAAGCAAACTTCATCCATAGAGTCTATATAGCAAACACCTACATGGTAAATGGAATTCTCTGTCAGGACCTATCAAGGAAAAGCTTTGCCTCCACATGGATAACACACTTCTGCAAACATACACACATTTATGCACCCATAACTTTCTCAATCCCACAGCCATGCTGCATGCCAAATGAATACAGTAAAAGCTTACCGTTTTAGGTACATTTGGCCCATTTGATGATTGAAAGAGATTTGTAAAATCAAAGACATAAAAAGCCTGTCTCTTTGTTGGCAGACAGTGTAAGGAGAATGTAATTGCATTTTTCCTCTCTTGGTTTAACAAATGATGTTCTGCTGTACGGAGGGTACAAAGTTATGAGAGCTGCACAGCACCTGTACGCACATTCAGACACACTTGTACATAGAAAATGTAGCACAACAAACAATGTGATATTACAGCTGCCAGTACAACACAATAGACCTCTGTTATTTTCACACAAAGTAATATTACCACTCATATCCACTCTACATCAGCGCCAATTTTCACTGTGCCAATTTTGAGCTATAGAAATAGAGAAGCAAGCCAGAATTTTAATAACCTCAAGACTAGCAAAAGCCCGTGAGAGTGTACGTATATGTGTAAGTAGATAAGTGTGTGCTGGCTGCTGAGTCACAGATCCGTCTGAGCCAGTTCTCAATAGGTCAAAGTCAAGATGTTACCTAAGAAAGACATGATGGGTTGTCAAAAAGGAAAAAGGAAACGAAATAACAGATACTGAAGGAGACCATCCTCAAGGCATGCAGACCAAGCCTTTCATTCTCCCTCATGCACCCACAGTACATGTCCCTCTAGGCCTCATGTTCAGGCTCTGGCTGTTGAACAAACAAATGCACACACAATGTAGACACATAAGAAATTACTGATACACTCGACTGGCTCTAAGCCAATCGAATGACTTGCATATTTTGTCTTAGATATCCCCACCTAGCTGAGTGCACTAGGTAGACATTTAGTGCTAAAAATGTCCAAAATGAGTGATTTAACTTTTAAAGAATGAGCTTGGAGAAAAAGGTTTTCCCAATATAGGCTCTGCAGCACTGATCCTGCACTGCTCAGGTGTCGCTGAGCAAACATGACAAAATGAATAAAAGGAAGGTGTAGTCAGAAAGAGAAAAAGAAGCACCACTTGGGTATCCATCATGTAGCATTGCGCCTTATGACTGAGGTACAGTCTCTCCGCTCAACTAATCTGATATTGGCTCAAAATATTTTCAGCTAAATAGCTTTGTATCTTCTTATCTGGCAACAAGTCCTGTAGTGAGACAATACTCTAATACATTTAATCTTTTCATAATGAACACTCCTACCAATCAGTGCCAAAAAAAAATATCTAATACTATGATATTACCGTACAGAAGGACTAAATTACATTAACTAAAAGACGCACAGATGCTTCCAAATATCTGTGAGAGCATACTTCTCTAGCCTGCAACCTTGAGGCAGCGCCCAGCCCAAAGTGATGGATATTCTGATACAGACGTTTTTCTTGCCAGTCAAGTCCAAGCCAGTGAGAAAAAACACACACACAAACACGTCTGTCATCCTCGCTGAGCAATGGCTGGCACAACATACATCTCCCTCTCTCTCCTGCTCCATCCATCTCCAGTATTCTCCATTTATATTTCCTCTGCTCTCTTCATATCGGCATCTCTATATCTGGCTTCTGTAAAGATGTATTCATCTACAACATGTCACAGAAGAATATCTCCCTCTTAATGCTTATCTACTTCCCTTACAACTCCTCTCCTGAGCTTTGTACTTCTTACTTAACTTGAACACTTGCACTGAATTTCAGTATGAAAATGACATGTTGCTGCAAAGAAATAAAGTCTATTTAACTCCTATAAGGTATCCTCTTTACTTAGTCACTCACAGCCTCCGAATACAAATTCAAACACAGAGCAGACTCTCTTTTACTCATCCCTTTAAGTGCTGACACACACCTGATGGATCCTCCGCTTAGTCCCGTTCCTCCTCCTCTGCTTTGCCACCACACCACGAAGGTCACTCCCGGCCCGCTGTCGCTCTTCCTTCTCCTGTTTTCCTCTCCTCTTACTATCTGTCCTTCTCCTCCTCTCTCTGCTTTTCTGCTTTGGTCAGAAAGAGAGAGAAGAAAATCCTTCCAGAGACAGGAAATCCTCAGCTAGAGACAGAGACACTTAAAGATTGTAGAGCCTAGCTGCCGCTGAAAGACACAGGAGCTGCTGACTGACTGAGCTGTTAAAGTGCTGGAGGGAGGCTAGCGTGGCTACGATATGGTCTGCACCACAGCAGTGTACAGACACATGAGCAGCCAGAAAGCTCAGAGAGTCGCTAGCTCAAAGCTCACCGCAGCAGAGCTCCGAGTCAGCAACCTAGCCCCCCACCCTCCCCTCCCGCCTGGCTCACTCTTGCTCTGCCGCTGCCCCCCTCCTTTCCTCTTGCACAGTTACCACATTCCACCTAATAGCAGAATCCTCTCTTCCTCACTTTCTTCTTCATTTAACTAAAGTATACATCACTCTCATCCCCAAGCTCAGGCATTTCCCTTCAATCAGACAAGAAAATCCTGCAGCTGAGATGTAGGTAACATCTTATCTTCTCACTAATATATCTTCAAGGCAAGATTGTGTTTGTGAACACAGGATGAAAAGAACACCTTAAAAGCACCAAGAAGAGATTCAAAAACCTGTTTCTCTTTTTTCTTCTTTCGGCTCCTCCCTTTAGGAGTTATCACAGTTGATCATCTGCCTCCATCGTACCCTATCCCCAGCATCCTCTTCTGTCAGACCAATCCTCTGCGTGTCCACCTTCACTAGATCCATGAATCTTCTACCTCTTTTCCGCCTTTCTGGCTAGCTTTGTCTCCGAACTACTCAATTTGAGTTGTCCCTCTGATGTACTAATTTCTCCTCCTCATCCCCAATAAAAATCTTATCACCTTGACCGGTTTGTAAACCCTCCCTTTCACTGTTGCTACGATCCCTCTGTCAAATGTGTTTAACTATGCATTTTCTTTCTTTTTAAAACAGCAACATGCACCTACCAAGAAATCATCTCATGTGAACATGTCTATAAAACCATTTTCACTCTTTTGCTAAAAATAAACCAAAGATTAAGTTCAAGTTTGGGAGTTTTAGTCACCTCTTCCAGTGATTTTACCCTCTTGCTATGTTCTCTTTTTCTCTACTCTAATGATTACTTGTCAGTGAGTGAAATTTTAGTTGGAATAAAAACCTGCAGACTGTGGGCCGTCTATTGATCGTGAAGTTCTATGTCTGCCTATAAAGAAATAAAAAGACCATTTCCAATTTAAACTTGGCCAGTAACCCCTTCAAGTTAGTTTCCTTCCAACTGCTATTTTGTAAACACGCTCTGAAAATCCCCTTCTTACAACTTGCACTTGTGCATTTGTAATGTGCGCTGGATCTTCTTCAGTGTGTCAAAACAGCAAACAATCAACTTCACTTTGGGGAAAAGGAGAAAGTTAAGTGGAGCCAAATTTGGCAAGAAGGTCAGTTGGTGAGTGAAGATTCAATTGGTGGGGCTAATGGAGGCATGTAATGCCACTCTTTGAGTAAAAACATGCTCCATCAGATGTCTCATAACAATACAGTAAACCCTGGGTTGAATTCACGTACATAACCCTGTGCATGTCAAAAACTGACGAGCATGCTCTTGAATGATGTTTCAATAAAATCTTATGTTTGATCTGACACCAACATCAGCAACAGTCTTCAAAGGATTACAGTTGTGTCAAGAAGATGCCGCTAAAAAAAGTACTGCCCAAGCAGACTACCTGGAAGAGGAGATCAGGCAGATCTAAATGAGACATGATTTTTCATTTTTATAGGCAGACTTGCAGAACTGTACGATCACAGCTATTTGTCCTACCCCTAAATGATTTCTACCAAATATTTTTTATACAAAGACAGAGATACAGAGATAAAAAACAGTTCTGTCCAGCTCAGATAGACTTTTTTTTGGTTGCGTTTTTAACACAAAAAGCAACATACAGATTACAAAAAAAAACAAACCATATACAGTCAAGAAGACAGCAATGAAAGAGGGACACAGTGGCCCCAGATGAATCTAAATCCATACACCACCCCCTTCACCACCACTATTTATCATTTAAAGTATTCCTCCTCTCCAAACCTAATGCCCTGACAAAGACAAGCTTATTCAGCCCTCCTTAACACACAGATTAGCCACAGACAGACTACACACACTGAGACCCACATAGTGGAGTGGAAAGAGATGAACACATAAAGAGTGGGAGGGGAAGTCAAGTGGAGCATTGCCCATTGGGGAAAAAAAGAGCAATCCAGGAAAAAGAGACTGCAGTCACTGTATCAGAAAGGCTCACTTTGGAGAGGTGTTGGAAAATCAATAATTTACCAAAATTCTGTTTGTTGTTATGACAGGCACTAAGCAGTGCAGTACAAAATAATACTGCAATATCTTTTGTTTTTAGATTCATAATGTCAATTATGACATCATACATTCAACACCATTTTCAAGGCAGGAAGCAAACTATTTGAGGGTTTGAGGACACAGTGACTACAAGCTCAAAAGTGAATTTAATTCAAGCCCCAAGTGGTAACATTGTGGTATATGACTTCAGTCTTAAGTAAATTAAATGTTGGTTTGTTACTGATCTAAATGGCATTTATTTTGGATACAAATTGATAGTCGCTGTAGCCAACACAGTGAACACTAACATTTATGCCTAAAAACAGCAATTCTTTAAAATGGACATCTAGACATCACAGAAAAGATAAGCATGCCATGCTACAAATACTGGCTCCTCCATACATTTGTTCATTTCCCAACATGTGCTGGCCAAGTTGCACACACATGATTTTTGGACAGTTTTGGGAGAATTAGAATATTTTCCACAGCTCTCACGTGTTGCACACAGCAGGAAATAGTCCGCTTTAGACACATTCGCACCACTGGGAATACTCTGTGTGGTTTAAACAAGGTAGCTGCCTGGGTAGATTGCGCAGGAGGCAGCACACACGGCACCCACTCTCTAAATGTAAATGCACCACTCGGACTATCAGTTGCACTATTCTTCGCAATCTAGCATAACACTGCACTGAACATTTGATCTGTCACAGGCATCTCTGTGGCATAAATACTATAGACAGAATAAAAGATGGACACAGACATCATGATGTCAGCCATTGGTTTTGAACTTTAAGCTTCAAACTTAGTGTTTTGGCAGCCTTTCACTTTTTGGCATCATGGAGTGCTAAATTCTCAGCTAACGCTAACTTGGTTAGCAAGCTGCCTTAATCAACTGTACAGGTGCAATGCACAAACAGAAATATCAGCTCATTAGTGCTGAGTAACAGACTTATAAATTACTAGATTTAGATATTTCACTTACTAAAACTGCTGCACTTCTTGTACGGTGTAGAGTTCACACTAAGCCATATTATGTACCAGATAATTCCAGATAAATACCAGATAAAAAATGCTCTAAAAGGCACCAACAGCATAAACACACCAAAGAAGTCCAGTTTAATAAGTTAATAGTGGAGGCGAAATCTGGGAGAAGCTGATCAGCTTTAGGTATCTGCATTGGCACACCTATCAATATGGCTATGCCCCTAATTCCAGTGCCCAGGTGGACTTGTTGGAGTTAAAACAAAGTTGTTGTGAAGGGAGAAGTTGCCCACAGAGGCCAAATGAGGCTGTAAATGAGCTTTTTTTTAAAAATGCTGTACAGTTGGGCATTTTAATTTGGGGGTTTATAGAGATTTGGAGTCAGCCTCAGTTGGCGCCTAGAGGAACGGCAGTTTTTGCCACTTAAGCATTAGCTTAATTTTTTAGCTCTGGAGATTCCCCCCTTGGTAAGCACTGCAGTGAATGTATGAAAGCAGCTTTTTAGTGTGAATATGATAATTAAATAAAATGCAAAACATATTTTTATTAGTATTTTGTTTGGGGGTTTTGTAACATATAATTACTTTTTAAAAGTTTTCTGAGCAAGTGAACACTGCTCTCTTCTGTTGTTGGGCTCACATCCGATCAAGCCTCCATATGAAACACTATAAGCAGGGAAAGCCACTTTTCATGGGAGCAGAGAGAAAATAAAAAACTCATAAAGAGTCCATCCCTGAGCTCTGCCAGCTTGTAGAACAAACAGCTAAAAGGATATGAAATAAAGCCTTCACTCAGTCTTCTCTAAAAATTTCTTCCAGCCCTCTCTACCCTTTCTCTGTCTCTCCATCAGTCTGACTGTGCTTTCAACCCTCGCTCTCCTCTCTCATCTGAACAAGGACATTCAGTAAATCACCACAAAAAAAAAATGTCATCTCCATCTCCATCTCTACTCACAGCTGTTGCTATGGTCACAGCAATAAACCTGACTGCGCTGTCTCACTCCAAACTGAATGAGTGCCTATATAGGATGTGCTTTTGCCCTTACATGTGTCAAAACTATGAGAAAACAAACATGCATGGACCTGCATCATTCTTCGATGGAGACCAAGTTGTTATGAGGAACCACTTGAGCAGTCAATTGACAGCTGTCGAGTGTTGCCATAGGGGCAGATTGATAAGCAAGCGTGTTAACTGGCATTTGACATAGAGGAGATAGATTACGTTTAGGTAATGACTAGCTGAGTGGTATTTAGATGTGGAATGCTGTTCCATCTCCCTGGCACTGTCACATGCTCATTAAGAGCATTAGAGCATGTCATTAACATACACACATACGCTCACTAAAGCGTATCATTAAATAGATTTAATTATTTAAGTTTCTGAGTCTCTGAATAACGACAACAAGTGCACAGTGCATTCAACTTCCAAACAAATGACTCGTCAGTACATTTCTAATTAGTGCAGAGAAGAGGAAAAAGATTGGTATTAACCTGGGCTTACTCATTCTGTGTGTGTGAAAATGTGTGAGCATGTGTGTGTGTGTATTCAATCTCAAGTAATTATATTTCCAGGCAGTGCTGAGCAGAGAGGGGAAGGACTGTGTGTATATTCCATTCGGCTTATCAGACGTGTCCAATCCTGAGGTAGATCAGATCGAACAGTAAAAGCTCATTAATTACGGATGGTTGCTGAGCGACAGAGAAAAAAGGCGGGGGGGAGCAAGGTGAGGGGACAGATGGGTGAGAAAAAGAGGGTGACGTGCAGTACTGAAATGCTGAACCTGAGGTATAATAATTAGAAATGGTGTTCTCATCGTCCTCTGGTTTGAGAAGGAAGTAGTCGCTTTGGAGATCAAAGGTTAAACGTTGTCAGTCATCTCTGTTGACGGAGGTAGAGACTAAATGCTGTGTGATCCTTTCCCGCATATGAAGGAGGATCACACAGCATACACTTAAAGAATGTCAGATTTCAAGAAAATGTTGTTATACAGAAAACTACATTTGTGGAAGATATCCTTGAAATAAAATTTCTGCTGAGTTTCACTATAAGATTATATCTCCCTGTGTGATTATCCTTCTGCAAATTCTCAAAATTATGCAAATTCTTTTCTTAAGAGAACATGATTATCTGAGAAACGGCGATTTGTGAGTCCTGTTATGATGCCAGGGGTGAACCCAGCCTCGTGAAATAAAAAAAAAAAACAACACCACATTCTAACAGGTAATACATTTTAAAATGTGTGTTAAGATTTTTAAAGGATAACTAAATTTTACTTAATATTTTTTACTAAATGCAGCAACGAAATGGTGGCAACACCTTACTGCAGTTATTTCAGGTTAAGAATAATACACAGCCTATCCAAATAAATAGGGAAAAGAGACATAATGGTAATGGTTACCAGGAGAGAAGAAAACACTAATCAAGTTTGACTTAAACGATTAAAAAGCTTTGTGAATCTGTTGTAATATAATATTTAAAACCCCTTTTCACCCACTGCTTCTGCACATAGGCACAGGTTTACAACATTACAGCTTCATTAATGGCTCAATCTAGAGTACCAACACAATCGATATCTTTGCCTCATCAAACACAGCACTACACATCTCACTCCCTTGTAATGTAGTTGGTAATAAGACATTACCCAACAACTGTTTGGTTTGCAGAAAGGTAAAAAACAGTTTCTTCCATATTAGGGTGTTTTTGCTGTATGTAGCTGGAAATAGTAGTCAAAATTACTACGTATCTGAAATTAGCCAAAAGGCGAAATCATTTTGGTTCTTTACCCTCCAGCAGTTATTTTCCACCTGGTTCTAAATCACGAATTCTGGTCAGTATGAAGGACTTCCAACATGTCTTCCAAACTATCTGTGTATAACTGTCAGTGCTTACCAGCCTGACACTACTATATATGCCTTTTACTATACAAACTATTCAGTAATTTCCTGCTTTTTACACTTTTATTGTTCCACATTATTAATTCATATATTACAGTTTTCAGAGGGCCTACTCACACACATGGTAGGAGCAGCATGGTATAAGAATTAGCAGCAGTTTCCCTGCAGCTTGTCTAAGACACACACAGAAACAGACCTGTACAAACACAAACATTTGGACTCATGTACCTCAATTTTCCATTAGCTGGTCAGACCAACTCCTAAACGAACAAACATGGCAGATGATGATCTGCTATAGCAAATGCATATATACAGTACGTGAACATGAACACTTTGCGATCACATAAACGGCAGTACATAAACCAATTCCTATTCGTCACACCCACCTACAGACCAGAGATAATCATAAAAAGTAATTGGTACACACTCTTGAATATATTAGTCCTTGATTTGGGCTCCACTGAACTCCCACATATTCATTCCACGAACTGCCAACATAGCAAAGTGTGTTGCTCAACATTTTCATTTTCCCCCAAAATTTACCTAAGGATTTTCCTATTGCAAAAATATAGATAATAATAATGTATTTTAATGGCTTTAGTGAGTATCGTCTTTTTTGCGTCATGGTCTTGTATAAATGGACCTGATATCTAAACATTTTCTTCATCTGCTAACTGTTGTAGATGAATGTATCACTGTTCTGATTAGTCAGGAATATGAAACTAATGTTTAGAGTGTGGTACATCATTTTCATTTAGCAATAACATGCATATGATGGCGACCCCTCACAGTGTGGGCTGTGGGCTGTATGCTTCCTTGGAAATTATATGAGGCACATAATCCAAAGGTTTGCACAAGCAGCCAATCGACAATCAAGTCACAAGTGAAAGTGAAAGTATAGTAGCCTCTCTGAGTTTTCCCTTCCAGCTACCTTACTGGTAAGGTTTATATACTGGTGGTCTAGGGTATCATTCACCTGCTGCTTTAGACTTTAGACTGAATCTCATCCTACATACTCTAATCCCACCATCTTAGACGGCAACAGCAGTCCTTCATTTTCCTTGGAGATCCAATGGAAATTGGAGGGCCGCTCAACAAGAACATGCAGAGGATGGGGAATAGGTATGTGTGCTGTTCATAGAAGCTGCAGAGCACATATGCAACTCCTTTTTCTCTGAGTATTTGTACACATACACCATATCCCATGTTGTTGCTGAACAATAGGGAAAAAAAATAGTGGACTTGATCAAACCCTAACCCTAGAGGCATATACATGTATATGCAGGTAAAATCAAATCAGTCATGTTCTTCTTTATTATGATGAACATTGTAGTTTTGATAAA
Source organism: Etia nguti (assembly GCA_015106755.1). Classification (NCBI taxonomy): domain Eukaryota; kingdom Metazoa; phylum Chordata; class Actinopteri; order Cichliformes; family Cichlidae; genus Etia; species Etia nguti. The sequence goes on from VUQG01023819.1 coordinate 38,195, forward strand.
GTGTACTTTCAACTTTCTATGCACAGCTGGTTAAATAAATAAATAATTTTTGTATTAAGTCTGAAACAGAACGACTGGCACCTATTTGCTTCTGCACTGCATTTTACATATAGCAGCATTGAGTCAGATTTTGCAGGGAATGGTTCTGAACAGAATCACAGCACAAAGGAGGTTGAAAAAGAAAAAAGCTGCAAAGCTACAATAGCATCCATTTATTTATGTCAATTCTACCCAGGCATCATAACACATTGCCCAATGATATATTGATATTTTAAAATGCTATGTGCAGCAGATTTAAGTACCTCTCAGCAATAACTCCCCGAAAGAGCATCTCTGTTTCCCTCTATTTAATCTCCTCCTTCCTCCCCCTCCTCCACTCTTTTTCCCAATGCCTTCTGCGATGTCTGGGTGTCATTAATCTGATGGTACTGGAGTGGTACCCATTACAGTCGCACACCCTAAATCAATGACTGATACATGGGGGTGTGTGTGTGTGTCTGCATAGCTAAAAAAAAAATTCCGGCAAAGATTTATATTGTGATGTTCACTGTCTTTTGATTCCTCTCTTTGCTTTGCTGATGATCTTACACTACAGGAGGGCCTAATGAGTTGATGTGCCCTCATGAATAAAGCGAGAAAACCTGCGCACACATATGTATATGCACGCACATACACACAAATGACTCAGACTGTTTGTTTTAAAAAGTGAACAGTGTGATAAATCACAAATGCTGGTTAGAAGTAAATATTTGCATGTGCTAATTGGACTCATTAATGGCACAGATATGAGTGGGGGGGTAGGGAGCGAAAAGAGATGAGTGACTACTTAAATATACACCACTGATCAGCTATCTAATTGGAGCTTTGTAATGCACACACACACACTCAGCGCTGTTTGTGCACTGGTGTGTCAAGCTGTAGGAGAGGAATGACTAATACCTTTCTTAGACACACATGCGGACGCACGCGTTCGCACACACTCCGGCAAAGGCTCTTCACTGAACCCCCGTCTGCAAAGAGGCTTTCAAGTAAATTGAGTTTGGGTTTAGGGTCCTGTTTATATTAATGAGTCCACTGCCGGTTGAGTTAGGCCCACTGCTCTGTGTTATTACCTGCTTGATAATGAATGCCAGCTTGACTAGCAGCAGTCAATGGAGGCTGCCTCACATAGCAGATAATGCCGCAACTTGCCACTGGCTTGCAAGAATAGATTAGCTGCAATCTCCCAAGACTAGAAAATGATAGCAAATAGTAAATGTAGGCAGAAACTGTGGAAGCTCTTGCACCTTCAAAGACTTTTACAATTACTATATACAAGACCTTGATCAAACAGCATTGGCAAATAATTGAACACATTTGTTTCAAACATCTGGAAATTGCAGATTGGTGGAATTTTTCCTCACAGGACAGTACAGCGAGTTTAAACTATTTTAGAGGTAATTTGGTAAACATTCTGGTGATTACCTTATCCCAATATAGAAAGCCCCTAACTGATATTAACTAATAGGCTATAAAAGCACAGCTATTGTTAATAATTAACATTAACCATCTATTAAGCACCTGGCGACAGTGGGAAGGAAGAACTCCCTTTCAATAAATGAAATCTCTAGAAGATCAGGGAGGGACAAGTATTTTTTTTTTTTCCAACCGGCTCTGGGGTGAGGAGAAAGATTTATTAAAAAAAGTAAAAAGGATCCATGAACAACAGGGCAAAACATAAACTAGGTGAGAGTTACGTTTATCATTCATTCACAGGGTTGGTCATAATAAACAAATGAGTTCCTGATTCAGCTTGAATTAAGTAAACTATTTATGAAAGATTGGCTACTAGTGTAGTGCAGGGTAAAAATGCCCATGTGGCAGGCACACAGCAGATGTATAGAGCAGAGTGTTTAAGAAGAGCACTCTATTATGTGGA
>VUQG01023819.1:55293-71348 GCA_015106755.1 Etia nguti
TGAAACCTGTAACAAAAAAAAAAAAAAAAAAAAAAAAAAAAAAAAAAATGCTTCAGGCCCAAAAAGTGTGTGAAAGTAAGAGAATAGTGCTGCTGTTGTTAAAATGACAACATCCATTTTGGTAATTTGCATTGTTTTTGCTTGGAGGGCTTTAATAGGCGGAACAACTGTCATGGCTCCCAGGCCAATAAAATCCACGGAAAATCTATGAGAACATTTATTAAAATGCAGAATTTGTCCATGCAGCTAAAGAGTAGCATTCCTGGAAACCTAACTGTTTAATAACGCACTTTTTTAAAACAAAAACAATGAAATGATAAAAACAGTACAGTGCTTCCCACATAAAGTACATGGGCATACCCTATAGAGGTCTTTTAAAGTCCACTTATTTGTCAACTTATTCTATATATATTTTTCTTAATTAATTTTGTAATTTTATCCATCTGGGATAATGACACCATCCACAGTCACTTCATTCAGTTGTTGCTACACAGCAAGTGCTGCCATCTTGCTGAAGAAGAAATGGTAAAAATGGCCTGTATTTGTATAGCGCTTTACTTAGTCCCTAAGGACCCCAAAGCGCTTTACACTACATTCAGTCATTCACACACACATTCACACACTGGTGATGGCAAGCTACATTGTAGCCACAGGTGCCCTGGGGCGCACTGACAGAGGCGAGGCTGCCGGACACTGGCGCCACCGGGCCCTCTGACCACCACCAGTGGTGGTGCTTCTCGTTCCACTATTCTGTAGAACAATCCAAGTTCTACCATCACCAAATGCTATCTGCAGAAAGAGAGACCCACAGGGTACCTGCCCGTTTCTCACAAAACACTTAAAACATTGCTTATACATTTATAAACAGTATTATTTCATTTAAGAAAGTATCTGCACCTCCTTTTGACATATACGTACACCTGAGCACATCCATGAAAACCCCAACGCAATGAGATCACAACCACTACAGTAAAAATCCCTGCAGAGTTCAATTGGCTTACAAGTCCCACGGTGGTAATGCATGTGTAGCATTCTGCCCAGGTATGCAGGCATGTGCATGCTGCTGAATGTGCTAGGTGGGTGTTGCTGTGCATCAGGAGAAAGGAATAATAATAGTACACCAAGCTGAACAAATTGGGCCAATATGAAATAGCCATAAACCAGCATCTGTCCATACTGTTCTCCCTGAACCAGGTTTGTAACATTAGTCCACACCAACACCCAGTTAACCACATATACACACAGACAATCAATTTGTTGAGCACAAGCACAGTGAAGTAATAAATATGCAAATAACCACACAGTTTGTGTTTGTGCGAGCATCTGTGTGTGCACTAAAGGAAACAAATAGTACTCGCAAGGAGAGTAGGCGTAAGCTTTTGTGTCATCCAGAGCTGAAATAACACACACCGAACAATGCCCAAGTTTGCACCCAACACGCACAGACAAAAGAATGACCTATCCATGATAGGGACTGTGTACAGATGGATCAACAAATACAAACGGATCAATTGGAAAGCAGTACTATCCACTTCCCCTCCAGCCCTTAAGCACAAACACACTATCCATGACTGTGACAGTGGGATGGGAGAGGGGGTGTCTGTCATTGTCCTGTAAGGGGATATCTGAGCTGATGTTGGCGACTTATCCACACTCTTCATAATCCATTGTGTGTCTATTTTTGTGCGTGTTGGTGTGTATGTGTGTAGCCGACTAGGCCTGCTGTTGTTGATAAGGGCTGAGGGCTTAGTCCTCAGTCACAGGGACACACTCGGAGCATTAATGAGCCCACAGCACAGAGGAGAGCCTCTGCCAAAAAGGTCTTTATCAGCCACTAGGAGCCTGTGAGTGCATGTGTGTGACAGAGAGAGAAAGTGAAAGGGGGAGATTCCCTGTGTGTGTGTTGTTGTTGTTTTTTGTTTTTTTTTAAAAACACAGTGCACAGTATTTTGGGTAAAAGTCCTCATGATCAAACACTCTCCCTCTTCACACACAGAGCACTGCCTTAGTAATAGCCTGAAGGTGAGGCTGAAGGTTGAGATGCAACACACAGCAGTCCTGTCTGAGAGGGCACATCCATCACATAGACAGCTTAAACTCAATGTCTGTGTATGTATTTGTGTGTGATATCACAAGTTAGTTAGTTGGGTAATAGGGTGATTCTGTTAGAGCGACCCAAGCCGAGCAACAAGGTGAATGAATGACAGGGTATTATATTGGTTGTCAACGTGGGGCGGTGGATAAACGTCAGAATCAAAATGAAGACATGGACAGACTGACAAAAGGAGGGAGACAGCGCTGCCAAGAAGAAATGTCTGCATGTCCGTCTGCACCAGTCTGTTGCACATAACAAAAAGAACAATATTTCTGCACAGTTCTCATATACAACAGCAAAAGATGGGTATTTCAAAGTGTACACAGAGCCAGGGGAGAAAAAAAACACTCACCTATGCACAACACTGCAGAAAAAACTGTTGTCAACTCCAACTTTGTGATAAATGGCTTTTCTTCCACTCTCCCTCTGATTTGTCATGTTTCAGTAACCAGGAGGCATTGCTTTCATCTGTGAAAGGTACAAAGCAGAAGGAGGAAGGATGGTGACATCAGGCAACGTGATGTATAGTCTCTGTTAAGGACCTGGATTTTGCTTATCATTTAGTTTTGAATTATTAAGTAGAATCAAGAAATCAATCAAATAAGCAGCCAATCGGTCTGTCGTCCAAAGAGAAACAGATGAAAATGGGACCGAGCAGAGCGAAACTTGAGGGAGGTTTTGAAGCATTTCAGGTTTAGGACTGTGCATTAAGAATTTATGGGATCTAAGTGATGCTGGTTTGAGATTACAGCAGGGGTGGGGTTCATTCAGCTGTAGAGTGATACTGGCGCTTGGCAGCGAGGAAACTGCTGAGTTGTGTGTACCATTTCACAGTGGGGAGTATTTCTCAGATATACACACACAAGAGGAGAAAGTTGAAGCAAACCAGTGGGGGGCAGGAAAAATATTTGGTATATAAAAATTCTACCTTCAGGTAACAAGAGCACCTTTGCAAGTGGGTCAAACTGAGTAGCATACCAATTATGAGATTTAACATGAAACCTGTCGGTGACATTTGTTTTGTTTGACACATCTGGTCACACATGGCAAATTCACCTGATTGTCTTTAAACTTCTTATGTTTCTCTGTCTGTCTATTACTGTGTAGAAGTTATTTATAGATATGATGTAATCCTAATTCACATTCTAATTTATGTTATATCAAACTGAGTGAATAAAATACAACATACATATATTAAAGAGAAAATCACTATATGGGGAATAAACTGATGTAAATTATGGCAGAAACCTATTCTAGATGATTCATTAGATACCGAGATTACTAAACTGGTCATGCGTCTGTACTGTAGCCTGCATGCGGAAGACACCAAGGCACATATGCTCACATAGCATGTCTGGTTCCTTAAGCAGCGTCTGTCTGCTTCCCCAGCCCTCGAGTAATAGCAGCCATTACCGCGCCCATGCAACATGAGCGCACACTCACACATTGTCCAGCAGGTTATTACAGTGGCAGTGTAGCTTATTACCCTGCCTCGGCACCACTCAATTATTCAGCCTGAGTCTACAGGGAAAGGACTTGCAGCTCAGTGTGCTACTTACAATACGCCTAAGTAGGCCAAAGAGACTGACTTAAGTATGACACAGAGACGCAACAAAGAATCACCAAAGCAAACCATGTAGAAATTGGCAACTGCAAGATTACATATTTTCCAAGCTGCTTTAGCAATTCGGTTCATGTGTGCGTGTGTGTGCTTGTTTTCCTCGTGATGATTTCACTTTATGCACAAAAAAGCAAGTCATTCAAACAAAATTCATTACATTTCATGACAAAGACTGGCTTTAGGTTTGGGACTCAGTATTAGGTTAAGTTTAGACAAACCTAGTTGAGAAGGTTTGGGAATCCAAAGGCAAATTATCCCTCTTTACCCCTTGAAAGCCTATTGGGAATAACCCTTGAAGTGCTTTTCTGAACCGAGCAGTTTCTGTTACATGTCAGGCATGCTTATAGAACAAAATAGTTGGATTTGCATTAGATGTTAGTGAAAAAGAAACCCAGAAACTATCCTAATGGTCATCAAACCACATCTTTATCTGTCATTAAGGGTACAGGGGAGGTAGTCAAATATCACATCACATTTTTGCCACATTTGACCTTCAGGATTGAGGTAGTACTAAAACTGGAATATCCCCTGTCAAACACAACTTTGTCAGACTGATTATATTCACACAAACCACAGAGGTCGATACAACCTTGTTTCATCCGTCCAAAGTTTATTAAATATTTTTTACAATCTCATGGAGAAATATAGAGACGAGAGAACAGGGGCAGAGGGGGGAAGAGAAAAGAGGGAGCAGATCTATTTTAGAGTAAGCTTAAGCAGAGCTGTGTTGAAATAGAAGCCCTGACCGACCAAGCCATGATCTGGGGACTTATTAAAGACTCTTATTAAAAGTTAAGGAAGGCCCTAAGAACCTTACAATAAGAGAGGGGGTGAGAGAATCACACAGTGAAGGGGATGATGCGTGTGGCAGGGAAAGGATTGTGTTTAAGCGCTTTCCATTGCTCTCTCTATTCCTTCCTTTCCCTTTTCAGTCTCACACACACACACACACACAAACCCCAAGACCCTCTTTCTTCCCACTCATCTGCAGTGACTCCTCCTCACTCTCCAACCAGGTCAGCTAAATAAAGTCCACATTTTTAGCCTAATTTCTGACAGCCTGAAGACTTTATACAAACACAATGCTAACACACAAAAGCAGTTGCGTGTGCACGTCCAATTGCTGGTTATAGATCTGGCAGCAAATCCTTTTTCCTGTACTATTTGGCAGTGTGCAGCACAGTCACTGAGCATAACACAGCCCTGATGCAAGCTGATTTCGTTTGGTGCAGTCCTGTGTAACTGCAGCCTATCCCGTAGAGAGTAGAGGGAGTGCTGTACCACCTGCTTATTGATCAGCTAAAAGATACGGGCTACAGAGTTAAACATCAAATGCCAAAGGAGGTGTTGGCGTTGAGCTGACTTTCTACCTCCCCTGGAACCGAGGGGACGTGGCTCAAAGACCAGAGAGCAAGAGTGAGCAATAACCTTAAACAACGGGTGACAATAAAGAAAAAGTAGCATATATGTGTGCTTATTAAGTCTTTCTCTTTCCCTTTCTTTTTAAATACCACCCATCTACCTATCGTCAGTGCTTTGTCCTTCAAACCAAAGGAGGCAAGAAGTATAATGGAAACCATAGCAACGAGACAGCACTGCTTACCGTGAGCGAGGATGGATGAACGTATGGATAGACGGGTTTTCTGAGAGGACAGCTGAAGGGGAAGTGAACTGAGAAGATATGCTGAAAAAAATAATATGATTCTCAACACTGGTTTTCCACACCCTCCCCCTTACTCATACGTCTGAATATAACACAGATGTACATTTACAGACACACACACTTCAGCATACACCGTGTGTGGAACTTCATTTTCTTGGCAGATCTGCAGGACTTTGAGGCATAATGTGAGCCGGTGCTTTGGTTTAATAAGGGCTCTGTGGGGTTTTCTTCACAATTTCCAAGTCTCAGCCATCAAAGTTACTCATTAAACATATACAGCCCACGGAACTAAGCTGGACTCAAACCAACAGAAAGCACACAGTTATTCCCAGTCACAGAGGTTTTGGCACTAAGTCTGTTTTATGAACCTTAGCTAAAAGCTTGCAGTGGCTTACAATGTTAAGCTAGTTTCCCCCTGAGCACCAAGCTGGAATTATAATGTCAAATTTAAAACAAATGTCACTAAAAACAAACATACAAGGATTAAAGTGAATTTATTCTAATTTATTCCAGACTTTATCCCTTATAATATCCCTCTTAAGTAGCTTTAAGCAGACAAATGCACATAAGCTCACACAGTAATACCTGAGTCGGGCCTCTTTTCCAGAGTAGCCATCACTAGGAGTAGACAGATAGCATGTCTATCTTGTTCATCCTGTCAGATGATACAATGCATGCGAATGCATAGTAAAGCCAGAAAACAACTTTGAGAGCATATTTACCTTATGAACTCTAACATGCAGCATGTTTTAGCCAAACACAATCATGTAGCACTACACCCAATGCCATCAGGCAAATTGTAGTACACCGTTTTGCATGTTTCCATATTCTATAGAAAAAAAAATAAGGCTGGGGCCTATCCTACCTTATAGCAACTTGTTTTAGCTGAATTAAAAAACACACACATTATTTAACATACAATCGACAGGTGCATCTCTTCAATTCCTGTTCAATGCACATATCTGACAACTCAGTCACATGGCAGCAGTTCAGTTCAGTTAGGCATGTGGACACAATCAAGACAACCTGCTGAAGTGACTTTGAACCTGGCATAGTTGGTGGTGCCAGAGCGACTAGTGTGATTTCAGAAACTGCTGATTTACTGGAAGTTTCCCATACAACCATGTCTGGGGGGGGGGGGAACTCTAGCTAAGAACAGGTAACTGAAATTCACACAAGTTCGCCAAAAGTGGCTGATCTGATGAGTCGATTTCTGCTGCCACTTTAAACGATAGGGTCAGAATTTGGGATAAACAACATGAATCCATCCATGCAAGCACTGCTTAAAGGCCACAGCCTACCAGTTGTTGTTGTCCATTCCCTTCCCTTCATAAGTAGAGTATATTCTCTAATGGTTGCACCATGTCACCAATCTCAAATCATCTCCATATGTTCAATCATTGTCATGAAGAATTAAAGCAGTTCTAAAGACAAAAGTAGGTCCTATCTGGTACTAGCAAGGTGGAACTAATAAAGTGGGGGGTGAGTATATCTTAGTATATTTTAGCTTCCATGTGCACACCGGTACCAAAGATTTTAGTACCTTTAATCCCACAATTACAGGCTAAACTATTTATGTTTGGCTCTGTGGCAGGTTTCAGCATGTCGTATCTTAAAGGTTTTAGCTTTATAAATGTTAATCTGCTAGAGGTTTACCATGTTTCGGGTATAGGATAATTAGCAGCATGTTTTAGCATGTTTAGCTAAATGCATTAGCCAACTGTTTTTTTTAACCAAGGCTTTTTTAGAAGACAATTCTTAAAATGTTGCCTCTTTTCTCCAAACTGAATTAAAATTATTTTTTCCTTATGTATTATTTTATTACAAACATGAATAATTATTTTTCCTTAAGTTAAAATAACCATCTTACCTTTGGCTAGCTTGTCCATCGCTTTTGCAGCACTCTCCATGGCTCCAGCTGAATTAATTCCAAGACATGGTGAGCACAATGCTGCTACCTTATGGTAAAAGAAGGAAATAATTCCAACTGTGCTTTTGAAAAACATTTTTTAGCAACTAACTAACTATATTAACTAATAATGGACGCAACTAATGCCGTAATTATAGTAAAAAGAGCCGCAGACCTATAGTAAACTCAGGTGGTTTCTCTTTGACTGATTAGATAAAGTCCCAGTTAAAATCTCCCTGCATTTCTTGTTGCCCTTGTTAGCCATCATTATTAAATGAACTTTATAAATGCTGTAAATTAATGGCCATGAAGAGACCTTCCTTTTGGTAAACTGAGTCAGTGTTATGAGAACACGTGAGTAACATTAATACAGAACATACCCTGACTAAAGGTCAAGGCCTGTTAGAATAATTATGGCCCATGGGTTATCACTATGTGTTGTAATTCTTTTTCTCAGAAAAAAAAATGAGATAGGCGCTTTCATTCATGAACAAAAGTATTATTATTTTGTGAAAATAAACAATCAGCTATGTCTAAAACCTCTGAGACCTCCACCTAAGGTCTCAGTTCACATTTTAGATAGACTTATTCAAATACATTATTCAATTCATCCCCACTGGTGACAGTATTAATATTACAGGAAACTGTTCAGGATCAGTGATGATGATAATTATTGTACCGTCGTATCATTACCGTACCATTATGTATTGAACTGTGTACCATAAAAATCATGTATCGAGAGGCTCAGAAATCTGGGAGTTGGTCACATGAAAACTTTTCCTAAAAGCTGTGTTGAAGGTGTTCTCCTAAAGTGGAAGTCATCAAAACCCACCTGCTGGGCTTTCCAATTGTAGCTTGCTTTAGGTCTAAATGCCCAACTGCTTCGTCACAGTTTCTTGAATTTGGCTGACATTGACTGACAGTGTTTTGGTCTGAATCCTACTCCCCCATGTTGTTTTGATGGATTCACAGGGTTCACAGGGATCACAGAGGAGGTGAGAGGAAGTATACAATGCACTACTGCACTGACGGACACAGATATGGAAAAGAGTACGCTGGTTTTTCCTTTGATTTATACCAGTGGAGCAAACATTTCTCCATTGAGAGATGGACACCAAAATATTCAGTGTTCCTTCAAACTCATTAAAAATTTTTAGCAAGTGTTAAAGAAGGAAAATGTAGTATTTTGCATTCACAGCTTAGATTTAAACTTTTTTTCAGTATTATTATTTTTCATTGGCCACCCACAAATGGACAAAACTGATTCATGCGATTTATTTTTCCCATTTCCCATGAAACAAAGTTGTACATTTACCCTAAGTTGCGACTTGATGCACTCCACCACTGAATGCAACTAGTGTCAAAGCAGCTGAGGAAGACTGATTTAAACAATTTCATCTCATCTCATTTCCACATCCTCCAGTCCCCCTCTGCTTCTGCAATCTTCCTTCCATCGTTCCCTTCATTAAACTGGCCCCTCTCCTTGTTGAAAGACTGACAAGAAAGCTGGTTATTCAAATTTAAATCAACACTGACAGAGAAGCAGATGTAAAAGGAGAGAGAGGGGTAAAGAGAGCTACAAAGCTTGTACCCTGACGTTGTTAGTATTAATGTGATTCCACCGCAAGGGTTGGGATCGATGCAGTCAGATGAGGGACTGTGTTAACATCCTAATCTCTAATAGCATCAGAGCAGCCAGACTATAAAAACCTCCACCAGTTCAACCATGCACACACACACACACACACAAGCATAGATCAAGATGATAAGACAGACTGAGGGGACACAAGGAGCCATTAGAGGAATACCTGTATTGTGTGCTGAAAGAGCATACCCAGATAGCCCTGATGACCCCATACATGCTCTTCACTGCTGTTCACAAAGAAGCTCAGCTCACTGGAACCGACAGCCCAAAGAGCATGTAAAAAAAACATCAGATTGATTCATTCAGCTACAGTTTTACTGTGTTATTTTAAGAAGTATCTGAAATCAAATATTTTAGCTGCTCCGTATGAGCAATGCAGATATGAGCTTCAGATATACAACACTGTGCAAAAGTCTTGACTCATTATTCATTTACTTACATTTTGCTTCCAAGGAGTCAGTTATCATCTTTTACCATTTTTTAAAGAGATCTTCAACAATAGTTCTCCAGCCACTTAATGCTGATCTATGAATCATTCAAGCATAAAAAAAGACACCTAACTCAAAGGATGACCCAGTCATGTGTCTACACATAATAGACAACTTCTCATTTCTTTAGTTGAATCTATGAGAAATAGCAGAGATAACACAATTTGACAGGGATAAAATAGTATTTTTGCACCAACAAGGTGATTCCCAAAGTGCTATAAGGGAAAAACTTGGCAAATCTCAGCATGGTGTGCAAATTTGATGAAACCAGACAAATATAGGTCATAAAGAAAGAAGAAGTAGGCCTAAAACAAATCTACAGCATATGAATAGTATTTGAAAATCGTGTCCTTAGGAAATAGGGCAAAAAGGATAAGAAATCCAACAAAGACTTGACATAGGACCTGAGAGATGCATCTGCTCATTCAGTTGATCCATCTACTGTTCACCAAAGGCTCATCAGAAATGGTTGCAGTCAGAGGATGGCTGTCAAGAAGCCAAGAAATGATTCTCAATGAAAGCCAACAGGGAGAAAAGGCTGGTTTGCAAAATTACACAAGGACAAGAACTGGACAGAAAATCAGTAAAATCAGTTCTGAGGGAGTGAGGAATCCAAATTTGAAATGTTAACTTCAAATCATCAGTATGGATACTCTAGATACTCTCCAGAGGCAGTCCGGAGAGTATCTAGGTAATAAAATAGAAAAGAGGCTCTGCCATGGTTTGGGGTTGCATCTTAGGGGACTTTGTCAAAATTATGTGATGGAATTATGTATGTAGAATAGTACTGTCAGATTCAGGATATAACACCATATGGAAAGTATCCAAGTTGCAACAGCATGACAGCTTTTCAACATGACAATGATCCCAAATTCACTGGCAATCCAGGAAAAGTATACCTGGATGGAAAAAAACACAATGGACCATTATCAGTCATGGACTGGCCTCCACAAACCCAACGATCTCAACATTATTAAAGCAGAGAACGTCCAAAGACGAGCTTTGAATGCCCTTTAAGAAGCCTGGAGAATTATTGCTGAAGACTAGTTAAAGAAATTACAAGAAATCTTGCCTTGGAGAGCTCAGGCTTTTTGATGAATAAAAGTGATCATACCAAATATTGACTTTCAACCTTGTTTGAATCTTACACACTTTATTTTTGCTACTTTTTGTTTACATTTATGTTTGCAGATGTTTCAATAAATCACTGTACCTATTTCCCATTTTCAAAGCAAAATATAAAGAAATGAGAGGTGACACAAGACTTTTGCACAGCAGTGCAACTCATAATGAAGCTGCACTATACAAAGTTTGTATGTGGGAGAAAAAAGACTGTCATCAACCTACTTAAACAACTCCAGGCTGAGAAAGAACAACTCTTGCCTTTCTAAGCAACGTGGTTTTGCCCTATTTGCTAAAAATAAAAATTTGGTGGCAGGTATATTCAGAGAAGAGGGAAAAGCATATAAAGTGACAATTTTAAGCTGGGAATGAAACATAAAAACGCACCATAATCATGTCATCCAAAAGTGAAAGATGAACCTGATTAACTCTCACTGATATTTACAGCTGTACAGTAAATACACAAATAGTTTATATAGTTCATATTTGTTTGTCCTGTAATATGCTCAGATAACATAACTACAGAAAGCATATGAGCATTTTAAAATAGCTAGTCTTAATGCTAAGATTACTTTCAGCCCAACACTCTACATGCCACACGACCCAAAAGAGAGTTGGAAAAGCCTTTGGCTATTCAAACCCCTTTCCAAAACTCCTGGGACACTAGGTAAACAAAGTAAAAAGAAAATAGAATCATTTGAAAATCAACATCCCAAAACCAATTAGGTCAATTGGTAACAAGTCAGCAACAAGACTTGAGTCTTGAGAGTATAAAAGGAGTCTTCTATGAGTAAAGATAGCGAGGTTTTCAACACTCTGTGGAAGACTGCAGGGAACACATTAAGAATTATGTTTTTTAGCATAAAATTGCAACGAATTTTATAATCTGTGATGTATTATGTCATCAGAATATTCTGAAAAGTAATCAAACTAAACTGGAAGTCACTGCGTGAGCTCAGGAACAATTCTGAAAGCCTTTGTCGGTGAACAAAGCTCCCTGACAACCTTAAGCTTTACTGAACATAAATAAGAAATAAATACAAATAAATAAGAGGTCATTGAAGATGCACTGAATGGAAATGGGAAAACTGTCCTGTGGTAGCATCCTTCAGGCTAAGAAAAAGAATGCACCTTCAGCCTTAATGGTGCTGCTAGCTCACTCAATGTCTTCTTTAGGGAAGACCTTGCTTTTTTTTCAGCAATCCACATTTTGCATATAACACAACAGCATTGCTCTGCACTAAGAGCCTGAGCAATAGTTGGGCCCACAGAAATATGCATGTTGCAATATGCAGTTACAAAAAAAGTACTATTTTCAAGTAACAAATTTAGGTTTTAGGTGATTTAAAAACCGCCATGTTCTGTTTTTATTACATTTTCACAATTTTCAACACTTTTTTAATGGCTCATGTCGACAATAACAAAACATTAAAAAAAAAAAAAAAAAGCAGTCTTTACTTTCCTATGAGCCTCATTGCTGTAAAACATTCCAAATCTAATTTTGACTCATTAGTAAGCCTCTGGGGTGCTTCTGTCTCATACTGCAGACACAACCTCTGAGACTTGAATGTGTGCATGTTTGAGACAGCATCTTTAATTACCCAGGTAACACATCCAGATGCTCCATCACTCTGGCAATGGCAGTGATTAAAAGGAGTAAAATATTCATTTCAATCAGACACCCACATGCCACATGTATAATTAATGTGCAGCGGAAGGACGCAGCAACTTTTACACCAGCAACACACATACACACACTTTTTCCATCACCATATTCCCTCTGCACATCACAGCCAGCTGCTGCATTTGTGTGTCTGTCTTCGTCGGGGCGGATCCAAGAAATGGAACTGTGGATGAGCCACTTCGAGCAATACTCCACAGGGAGGTCAAAGGTTAGCCAGACTGCATTCTGGGACATCATTCAGCCACCTACACAGCAGATGTGTTGGGTTGCTCTTTCACTGTCTTCTCTCTCTCTGGGAGTGTTTTTGTTGAGAAAACAGCATCTTTAGTTTGCCACTTATCAAGCATTCAGCTTTCTGTGGTGTGGGTGTGCTGCCTTTACTGCTCCTTCTTCTACTTTTCAACAGTTCTGTGTTTATGTCAATACCTCAAAATACCTGTGAGCAGTTTGCAGAGGTCTCAGAAGCTGTCTGATGTCTCTAGTGGGTGGAAGACTATACAAACTCAAAACAATGTGAGACTTAAGGTGAATTTACAGACATAAAGTAGACATTTGATTTTTAACTTAGTTTGTGGAAAAGATCTTATCTGCTCAAGGCTCCGCATGTGAACAGAGAAACCACATCGAACAGGACTTTCCCATGCAGGATTCGTGCTGCATGTTAAAAATTAAACATCTGATTTGCATGTAAATCACCCCAAAAGATTCTCTCTTTCACACACTTGAAATGAAATCTTTTCTTTTCTCCTGTCAATCCCCATGGTTCCAGTTTGTTTTCTATTTCTGTCCTTTCAATCCATCTGACTGCTGTCTCTTTGTTTTCCTTGATTAAGCCCTCTGTCGAAGTATTGTTTAGACTCCAGCAGTAGGCTACAATTACTCAACGCAGTGTGTGTATTGTATCACGCTCATTACAATTACCTCTGGGTGTGAGTGTGTCATCTGTTGCCTGCTCATGTTCCAATTTCTCTGCGAGTGGGGAGGAAGCTGCATCCAGCTGCCACAGTGTGCATGCAACAATATGACCCTGAAATAGATTATCTACATTATAATGAACGGGACCTGTGTATCCAAAAGTCCATAAAAAAAAGGTCAAATTGCCAGAAAGAGACAACTTGTGTTCAGCAGCAGATAGTGAAAAGGCTCATGCTCCAAAGCGGTTTAATACACATAATTTACACACAATTGATCTCGTATTCAAGAAGCTACAACTTGTAGCAGTTGGCAGACATTACAAAAGAGCTGCGATGAGGCTGACTGATGGATATTCTAGTAGCTTTCATTTGATTACAACTGGCTTTGCATAATATGGTCAATGAGATTTCAAAACTTTACATCTCTCTGATCAGCTGTGAACAGACAGCGAGGATATTCCCCAGGAGCCAAGCATCAATAAGTAAACCGCTGCCGCCACACGCACACGTGAACACTTCAAAAGAAACTCATCTTTCACCCCAGAATCTTATTGGTTGGTGTGACGATGCGAGGCGTTTGATGTTCCCTTACGTAATGTCACACAGGCCGATAATTTTACGCACATCCATATTACATTTCTGTTTGTGTTGCTGTATGTGCCCCTTTGATCCATGTCAATTTATAGATTTTAGAATAAAGGAGAAAAACGAAGAAATATCCAAGTTTGAATTTTATTTGCTAGCCACCTGCAAACAGAATACATATCTGCTGAGTTATGGATGTGCGAAAATCAGTATGTGCTTCTCATTGGCTTGTTATGGACTGACCACTTATTTTAAAGCAGAAACCGATCCTAATATAGACCTACCCTGCGTTTTAGAGAAAGCCTCCACAGCAGGTGTAAGACTCCCAACTGTTGTTTTTGGAGGCTAGTTCAGGTTCGGTGCCTAAAAAGCATGACACAAATAAAATAATTTACCTCCCCACCCAAAAAAAACATAGTAGTATCATTTTTGATTTCACAGTGTAACCAAGTGTACCATTTCGTCGCCGCGAAAAAACATTACCAAGATTTGAACCATAACTGCCCTCCCCTCTTCACAGTATGACTGCTCCCGCAGGCTGTTGTTGTAAATATGAATGTTTTCTCAGTCAACTTGCCTTGTTAAATAAGATTTTACAAAATCCCATGAAAGATTTCTCAAAGCTTGACGGCTGATATTGGCATTCCCGTGCAGAGCGCTGTGTTTTAAAACCTGCAAACAACCCAGCATAAATTTACACCATTAAGTCCCCCGGGCTAGAAAACGCATAAAGTGCTGTGCGTGTGGCATGACAATGCAGTAGTCATAATGAGAATGTAGATGTCCTCTGGATGCCATGGACGCAGCCTCCAACAAGCACACGTAAGTGCTTACTCTCGTCTGTTGCCGTGTGTCAATGAATAATGCACATATTAATCTGGCAATGTATGGAAGCTAATTAATTCAGTATTTTCCTATTCAAGGTTATCTAATTAATGTGGTATCTTTGTAGTCATTAGGCATGGATAACATTCTTGATTTATCTTTGTCAGCCTTTTACCTCAATTTTCTACTGATTTATATAATGACCCGCAGTCACTTCCTTTGTAAAACAACCACCAGCTCCACCCTCGATTGTGGTGGTATCTGCAGTCTCTGCAATGGTGGGTGAGAATTTAACCCTTTTAGCACCTACGCACTCAGGTGAATTTTTTTTAATTTAATAGGCAATAAAAGAAAGGTTTCTAGCAGCAGTTCATACTCCACTATAGTCAGTCAAGTTTATTCAAGGAAGTTGGTGATGATTTAACACCCCTGTCAGCTGGTGCTCTGCAATACGTGCTGAGATCCCTCCTCTGCAGCAGTAGCAGTGGCACGGGCTGCCATAACTCTCTCTGGAACTGCAGCTGGGACCGGGCCTTTGCTTAACTGATCTGCATCTGGGGAAGAAGCAAGTGCAGTTTGGGCAAGGAATGCTGCAGGCAGTCTTGTGGGGACTGAGGTGGGGCTGCGGGTCAACAGAGGTTTGTCTCCCCTCTCTGGCCCTTCACTCCTTTGCTCCCTGGTGTTTTCCAGGAACACACGGACGCTCTTGGAGAAAACATCACGAGGATCAGTAGCAGGCAGAGCAGGACAGACGCATCTTTCCCTCAGCTCCAGAGCCTGAACAAATATAAATCAAAAGGACAGACTTTAAGCAAAACCAAACAAGACGAACCAGGGCTGGTGAAAACTCAAACTAAAATGCTAGCTTACGTGCAGGCACATTAAACTTAATAAGTCACACTTGTAGTTACCATCTGTCAACTTTCAACCAGTCATGTACTCTCTTGCTTGTCAAAAGCTCAAAAGCTACAGCAGAGTCACATTTTTAAAGCCTCCTTTGGACTAAAGTTTTGCCTTAGATCTGACTTTTAAATTATGCCCTAAAGCATACCTGTTTTAATGTCTACTTTGCTCTTAATGGGATCTTAATTTACTGAATGAACCTCGTGCTATTCTAAATCAGTCTTAAAACTAGCAATTAAGACCAAAAACTCATCAGGAAAGTGTTTACTGAGCAGTAGCATCATTTTCTCATAGACTTCTTTTCACAAACAGAAGTATTGCCCACTGCTGGCCATTTGAAAGAATGCAGTTTTGATGCACTTCTGCACTGACTTGGAAGCCACGTCCATCTTTTATATACATTCTATTGTTTTATAGAGCAACAGAAAATTATAAAGTGTCTCTGAATAAAAGACACGGACGCTGCTATTGTAAATGATAAATACACTACACAGGCACAAATATATATATATATATATATATGTTTTCTTAGTTTTACAGGACACTGTTTTCTGTTTACAGATGCTTAGATATATCTCTGCAGACTGGAGTAGTAACAACA
>VUQG01023819.1:74458-87043 GCA_015106755.1 Etia nguti
CATATTTTACAGTGCTGTGTAGAACCTCCAAGACTGTGCCAAGGGCTAATAAATGACTAAAGTTTGTTCTTGAGCAATATTTGCACTTTAAGTGTTTTCAGTGACTCATCCTCATTCACTGCAACATCTGCTACTGATCAGCTAAGCCTATTAGATGTCAGCATACTGCACAGGTCTTTGTGCACTGCAGCACTTCAGCCTCAGAAACTAAACAGGTGTGAGGTTTTCTGCATTCAGCTGAGTGCTTGTCTGTCACGGAAGAGTATGCACTCAATGCATGAGAGAAAACATCAAATCAAGGAATTTGTTTCTGTTAATAATACCAGTGGCAGGCGTAATTTTTGACTATTGTATAACTCCACTTATAATAAATAGTTCCAACATCATTTTAACAATCAAAATAAATGCTTTTTATGGCCCATTTAGGACCTCAAGAAATAAAAATTAAGATCCAATAATGTCAAAATTATGCACTATTTTAAGCCATTTTCAACAATGCAACAATCCATACAACGCAGTACTTGACATTATATTCTTTGCCACACATGAGAGTAAAGGGATATTGTTAGACTTTGGATTGTAAATAAATAAATAAATGAGTGCAAAGACAACAATGACGAGCGTGTGACAATAAAACTACACATCTTCAAAAACTTACTCACAGAATTAATCGTACTGGCTCCGACCTTTTTCTCCCAGGCTTAAACAAACCATTTCCAAACGTAATACCTTCACCAAATCTCGGGGAAATATGAAATATTTTAAGGTCTTATTTTTCTTGAATTCAGTTTCAGAGTTTAACACTTTTTAATGGTCCAAAGAAATCCTCTATTATCTGTAATAAATAAACCTTTACACTCGCAAGGTCACGTCTTAAGGTAAATTTTTATAATGTGGCGTACAAACAAACTATAACAGCAAACAGTCCGTGGAGGGTTATGTACTTACAGCGTGTCCCAGTAAGGCATGAGCCATCTCGTGTCCCAGTATAATAGTGAGCTGGTGAACATCTGCAATGGCTTCCAGCATTCCAGTAAACATGAAGACGTTTCCATTCTACACAAAGAATGGGAAATAACTTTTTAATTTTTGTAGGTGTGCAAACACCAGATTGCACTTAATAATAGTAACATTTTTAGTGTCTAACTTGTCTTTACTTACCGGTAGTACAAAGGCATTAACGCTGGGACTTTGCACCACATGGACAGTCCAGCTGATGTCAGACACTTCAGGGATGTCCTTGTTCCTTTGTGCCAGGTGCTGCACCACCCGCTCCACCACCTGGTGACGAGGGTCAGTGACTGGAACAAGCAGCTCTGCAAACTTCTCCATGTACTGAAACACAGAGATGACAACAAACATTTAAGGAAGAATTTCAATTAAAAATGACATTTTCTCCATCTTGTTCCATTTAACTATTCACCTTCTTACTTGTTGACTCAATAAATCTTCTTAGAAATGTTTGTAGAAAGGATATTTGTGATTTTCTCACAATGTCACATGCAACAGAACGTCTCTCACCGCATCTGAAGTCAGAGCTGCCATCTCCATGTAGTTTTCTTTACTGAACACAAGAAGGCGGGTCCGTCCTGTCAGCGGGGACTCATCAAGGTGCGTTAGGAGGAAGAGGGCTACAATCATAATAGCAACACCTGCACCCCCTGCTAGATGCCAGCGCTTCTGCCATGCATATTTGCGCATCAGCTGCCGCCGGTACTCTGGTAAGGCCACCCACCACTTCCTTATACTCCTGTTCAAAAAGAGGAGCTTTAGTTCTGCTGTAAATCCTTATGTAGCTCAGGCAGTACATTTAACATCTTATTCCAACAATTAGAATTAAATTAATCATCTGAAGCTTCTTTCATGTTTGAAAAAAGAAAATGCTCGGAGAAAAAGCCTGATGAAAGATTGGCAACCAAAGTTTCTCATAATAATGTAAGAATGCAGAACAATAATCTCTTTTCTTTCCAGGCACGGCTAGCCTCAAAGCCTCAAAACATGCATAAATTCCTCAGGTAAATTTTTTAGTACTGCTCAAAGGCCAAAAACAAAAGGCCTACTCTCTTTTCTGTTGGAGGCAGGGAGGGGGAGATAAAATAAGACTAAATAAATACTGAAACCTCACATGCCATGCCATGTCTGCTAAATGATACCATCACAGTCACTCTGTTTCATGGATTAATTTGTGCCAGTTAATTAAAACTTAAAGCATGCAAACAATTTAGACAGTAATTTATTTGTTCTTATTTAAATCCAATAATTAAAACAGTTGATAAAACAATTAGGAGCAAGTTCAATATTTAATTAAACATTAAGTGTTGTTAAATGATATTATGCCTTAAAGCAAAAAGGATACTCAATTTATCATCTGTATTAAGAGCTTTTCTATTGGCACACCTTATTAAAGTATTGCTTTTTATTTACATTCCATACTTAAAATGTTACATCTGTTTGAATTTGTAGACCATTATAGACTTTGAAGTGCAAACTTTCAACTTTAATTCAGGTTGTTTAACAAAAGTCTTCAATTAGCTGTTTACAGCCAATTTTATCCAAGTTCCTTACTCTCAGAAGCACAAAAATAGGCAGACGACATCAAAGTGTAAAATTAAAAGATGCATTCAAAAGTGGAAATACAGTGGATTTACAAAAAAGGTGCAGACCACTGGTTACACAGATCTGTCAAACATTGTGGAGGCAATGTTATGGCATGGGCAGGTATAGCTGCCAAAGGTTTAGTTTACTGATGATGTGGCCACGGATAGAACTAGCATGAGGAAGTCTGAGGTCTACAGGGCTATACTTTCAGCCAAAGAAGGATTTTCATCTAAGCTTCCTTGGATTCGCAATATTCTGCCGGCATTTTATCAGAGACTACAGCCAAGGAGCATCACAATCAGCCAGCTTGGTAGCATAGTGGTTAGCACTACTGCCTCACAGCAAGAAGATTCTGGGTTTGAATCCACCATATGACTTGGGTCTTTCTCTCTGTACTCCAGCTCCTAAAAAGTCTAAAGACATGCAGTTAGTGGGGTGAGGTTGATTGGTGATGAAAGGTCTGTGGTCTATTGGCCTGGCTCCTGCCCAAAGGTAGCTGAGATAGGCTCTAGCCCCCCACGTGTATCCCCAAATTGGATAAGGAGACGGATAACAAAATAACTGGTACTGTGTCCAATTATTATTCAGAAGAGGGGGACCATGTATAAAAATGGCGGTTATTTCTTGCAAATCTTTTCTAAAACCCCTTAAATTAAAGCTGAAAGACTGCATTTGAACTCATAAATTTTTACAATCCACTGTGGTGGTGTCCAAGCACAAACTACAAAAACTGTGTCTATCCAAAAGTTTATGGACCTCCCTGCACACCCTATGAGTTTCCTACCTGCCCAGTATTACAGCCATAATCTTTTGCAGAGGCTTGATTATCATCCATATGAGGGGGGCAGGCAGGGCCCTCAGGCGGGCAGAAGTGTGGAAGCATTGTCCGCATGGGGTCAGGACAGGACCGCAGGGAAGAGGAGCAGTGGCTTTGGAGTAAATCTGATAACTCGTCGTCCGTCCAGTCAAAGAAGCTCTCAAGCGTACAGATGTGCTTATGGTTGTTCGCCAGCTGCCCTGAAGATAAACAGCTTGTCTGCATACCCGGAGGTTCCCGATCAGATGCGATGAAAGAAAACGGAAGTGGCTGCTACTGAAAAGACTTCCGCAAAGTAGAGCCATGATTTAATTTAATTTAATTATTTTAAATGCTATAAAAAAATCTTTAAAATTTATACGAGGGCTGACCAAAAAAAACAGTCAACGCAACGCGGTTGTCTCATCCTAGAGGTCAAAATAAATCCGGTAGTGACACCTGAGGAGCTGCTCTCAGCTGTCAATGTCATTACTAGAAGTGAACGCTACGTACACGTAAACTAGGTTAACGGTGTGCAGCGGCGGAACTCTGAAATCCCTTCACCAGTCCAAAAGTTAGTTTTTAACACCATTACACGCTGAGCTGAAACACATTAATGCCCGGTGAGCCGAAAGGACGCAATTTAAAACTACAAACTAACGTTAACTGTAGTTTCTGGGACGCGCCCTCCTCCCAAATGATTCCAACTAGAAACAGCCCCGTTACGAACGTTCCGCACACACAGCTCAAAGTTATATTATAAACGAGCTAAAAATTATTACAGTGCTGGAAGTTAACTGAATATATTTACATGTTAAGTGTTTTTTTTTGTTGTTTTTTTAATCATACCCAGGCTACTGCTTTTAATCCACCATATTTTGGAGGCAAATATTCTACTTTGTACTCAAGTACATTTATTTTCATGCTTGACTATTTAAACTTTTTTTTGCAGTTAAAATAATATACATCAACTAATAAACTATCCTGTATTATTGTAGATTATTGTAGTGGTTCCCAAATTGTGTGCCAGCTTAATGCCATAACTAACAATCTCAATAACTGTCAAACTTCAGACATGAAGACAAGTGTGTGAAAACCGCTGATTATGTTAACCAGTTGTGTATATAACGTATTTTTAACATTAGCTTCAGCTTCAACATTAAAGTGAAATAAACAACTGATTGATCAATGATCAATCAATGTCAGATTGTTACATGGGATTACTTTGGTATCATGAGCACTTTCACTTGAGGTATTTTCAGTTTATTTTGATGCTAATTTGAACATAAATGGGAACTGGAATGCAGGTGTTTCACTTAAGGGTATTTTTTACACTTTAATGTAACTATCCATCCATTTTCTTCTGCTAATCCAATTTAGAGTCACAGGTGGGGGCTACATCCTATCCCAGCTGCTATAGCATGAGAGGCAGGGTACACCCTGGACAGGCCATCATACACATACACCCAGTTTAGAATCACCAGTTAACGTAACCGTACTACTGCATGTCTGATTTTCCGATTTCTCTAGAGGCCCCTTTGAATGGCTTGGCCGCCACATATTCTAAAAACCCTAAAAACATAATACTTTCCGCTTGGACAGTAAACCTTAGAGAGGAGTAAATTACAAATCTTTAAACATAAATCATTAAAATATATATTCCTGTGTTGCACTAAACACTCATAAAAAAGACCTGAAATATAAAAATAGATTTTTATTTTTGATGTCATAAAGAAATCTGTTGAACTGAGAAAGCGTTCATGGTAACTTCACTGGAAATAACTCTCTTTCTATCTCACACACACCCAGTAAAAAAATATTTGAATACCACAATGCATTCACAAAAAGTGTCATTCGCTATTAAGTATGCTGCTGTATGGTTGTTCACAGTAAATAGTCATGTTCGGTTGACAATACAGAGCCTAGATGCAACACTGTGCTGCCAGTAGTCTCAGAGTCTCCTTGGTCCTTCTCTTCCTCTTGGCTGATCGGCTGATCAAAAGTTAGTTCGCCTGAGTCCACCAGCTTGTATGAGATATTTAAAGGTCCTCCTTCTTCACCATCAGGCAACTGCTGCTTGGAAATAAATTCAGTTTTGAAAAGGGCCTGGATCTGGGTGAGAAAGGAGTCTCCCACCTCATCTGGCAGGGGTTCCAAGTACCTCGCCAGTGATGCCAGCATCTACATGGGGTAGGTCATTTAGTTAGGCAGACATTGAAACAGTAAAAGCAGCTCAAATTCAGTCCATATAGTCACTGAAATTTGCAAACTGGGAGGACTGATGGTCAACTGACCTTCTCCAAACAGGTGAGATGGGAGTCTCTCCGGAATAGTCTGTCCATCTGCACACTCCTGACCAGCCACAGCAAAAATGATAAATAAAATGCTTAGACACACCACCAAAAATTTTTTAAATAAAATTTAGGATAAGCTTTAGGGCACCAGTTCAAGATTAGACAATACAGTCTTGTGTCTCACTCACCCTGGTGCTTGAGAATATTTGTGGATGATCCACTGAGCCCTCCTCATCGTCTGTTCCCAGTCGGGGATGTCTTGTGATGACAGGAAGTCGAATCTGTACGGCAGCTCTGGGGAGGAACAGAGGCTGAGACTGAGCCGGAGGATAAACTGTGTTACTGCGTACACACAAATCACTGACCTACATTGTCAGCTTGATTTCAAAGCCTCTTGATCTTAACTGTTTTGAAGTTTGAGTCATGTGTGTGTGTGTGTTAGACTTACTCTGGGGGCCTGAAGGCTCCTGGTTCTCTTTTACCAATAAGCAGGTAGTTTGGGAATGGGGGGAGGAGTTAGCTGGGTCATATGGGCTCACTATCATCCCAATAAACGGGGCTCCACCACGTGAAAAATAACTCTGAAAGATTAAAAATAAATAAATAATAATACCAGAAGTGAGAATAAAACCATAAGTTCAGAAGTAAGTCAGGTGCAAACTTATTTCATTCAGTTGGTTTTACCTGGAATTGGTGCTGCGTGTTTATGTCTCGTAGTGAAGGGTTAGGGTGGAAGGAGGGATGCGAATGGTACCAGCCCACTACACTGAATCCCAGGGATGACAGCACATCACAGGCCTGTGTCTGAGACACTGGATCCATCTCACACTGCAGACCTGTGCTCACACTGTTACATGGCTCTGCTGCACAGATCTAAACACAGAATTATTAGTCACAAAATATAGTTTTCTGAATATAATGTGATTGAAAGGTTTATCCAATTTGTCATGTTGGTTCAGACTTCTTGTCCTACCTTCAATACTTTTGCTTCTTCATTAAAAGTTCCACCTAGCAGACCAATCACTTCCCCCCTTGACACATGTGCATGCTGATTACAGAAAAGTTATCTGTCAATATAGGTAAAATCTGTTGTACATATATGAAAAAACTAATCAGCTTGTGATTGTGTGTATAACATACCATATCCATGATGAGAAGAGTCTCAGCACAGACTATAACCTGGAATGGTTCCTAGGGTAATCAGTGAAGAACAGCTTAGAATAATTGATGACTATTTTGGAGAAAGGATCCTCTTAGTTTATGCAACAACAAAAAAATGAAGAAAATGTAATATAAAGTATATCTAATGATCCAGTCATCTACTATTTTCTTAACTCCTTATCCAACATAGGCTGGGCTGAAGTATATTCCAGCTGACATAGGGTAAGAGGCAATGAGCACCCTGGAGAGTCTGCCAGTCCATCACAGGGCCAACAGCAGACACACTGACATCACATTAAATTTAGCTTTGGCCACCTAACCTGGGATGTGTGCTTTCAATTGGAGCAAAAGCACCATTAGAAGTCCTGTGGTGGTATTCATGTGGATGTAATTTTGACATGTACCACCCATTTACTGCAGATTAAAGCATTCCCCATCCCCATGAAAATGGCACTTCCTCATTAGTCTACCCCAGTTGGACTAATTGCCCTGTTACACTGAAAAAAAACCTCCTCAAGAATTTCTCAAGAAACATGACAAATAATCTAGCATCCAATCTGAATCTGGAAGATGCACCAAAACAAGCCTGATCACTGGAGGCCACGCCAATGATAGACATATCCAGGATTTTTCATGGTTTTTTTTTGTTTTTTTGTTTTTTTAAATGGCGTGGTTAGTCAGTGTATCGGTGAAAAATCTTGATAAGAATGATCACTGACCTTTATATCCTCTTCAAAAGACCTGCAGGGAATCAGCTGGAAGGGGTCAAAAGAGCTGTTGGATAGAGTGACATTATAAACATCGACATTGTAAACCTCTTTGTGTTTATAATTTGGTACATGTTGCATCAGTCCACTGTGCTCACCCTCGGTATCTGGACATCTTGTAAGGTTTAGGCTGCTTCTTCATCTCCTCTCTCCGCAGAGCTAATTCTTCTGCACTTAGATGCTGATAAAGAAGAAACACAGAATCAGTAAACATATTAGTAAGAATCTAAATTGTGATTTGATTAAAAGTCGTAGTGCAGTGTCCATACCTCATAGGTCTGTCCCTCCAAGTCTTTAGCATCACACCAGTTCCCCCAAATGTCCCGCACACGTCGCTTCCTGGTTCGCTACAACCGGTTAGAAGTTACAAGTCAAGTTCTGGCATGCTTGAAATTTAAATGCTTGCAGTGTCAGAGTTTATGGGTACCTACCATGCTCTGCAGCCTCTGGGCGAGCTGATAGGCCTCCAATACATCTTTGCCTTCCTTATGCTTGGAGCGGTCCATCACCTTTGGACGATTGTACACAGCTTGCTCTACAAAAAGGAAGTCAGAGCTTTAACATCAAAAAGAAGATAAAAATTCACAGATCAGAAGACCAAAAGCAGATGCTGTAAAAGACTCAGAGACACAGACTTACCACAGTTGAAGTTTATTGCTCCAATGAGTTCCAGATAGGTGTGTATTCTCCCAATGCAGTTGACATCGCCACAGTTCTTTAGACCAGGGCGGACCGATGTCTTGTTTAGGTACTTAGGCTTGCTCTTCAGCCTAGTGGACAAAAATACTAATAACCACTTTCTGTGCAAAGTTGTGTAAACAAAGTTATTGAACA
Source organism: Etia nguti (assembly GCA_015106755.1). Lineage (NCBI taxonomy): Eukaryota > Metazoa > Chordata > Actinopteri > Cichliformes > Cichlidae > Etia > Etia nguti. The sequence goes on from VUQG01023819.1 coordinate 82,909, forward strand.
TGTATGCTTATTTTACCATTGATCCAGGATATAGTTTCTAATCTTCAGATATCTTTCAGGGGTTTTCGATGGTCGTCCCTCAAAAAACTCTGGGATAGCCTGCTTCTCATCCTCGGTGATGGTCTCTGTGTCCATCTCTATTTCTTGTTCAGGGGCCTTCAGCTCCTCCTCTTCATCATCTTCATTCTCATCCTCCTCCTGGTCTTTGTATGGTCTATCATTTAGATTCCTCTCAAACTTGTCAGCAGAATCTAGGGGATCAAAATGTGTGTTATTAATGTGTCCTATGACTGTGAGGTAAATACATAAAGCACAGTAAGTGTGAAGCACCCATTCCATCACTGTAGGCTTCTTCCAGTTGAGCAATTCCTGCTGAGAACATCTGCTTTGAGTCTGTATGAGGTGGTGTCTGACAGCTTTGTGGAAATACCGATGCTGTCTTGTTGACCTTCTCATCTGTTACTCCAGGATCTTCTGAGCAACCAGGGGAAGATGAGGGTTGAAGACTTTGTGGAGAAAGAGAGCTGTGGCTGGGTTTCTCCTTCGTCTCATGGACGCTCTCTACCCCACTCAAACTTACATGTTCTTCTGTGGGGCTTTGACTCCCAGAGCCCGTTTTCTCCTCAGGCCCACAGAAATCACTGCTGAGGACCGCCTGCGGTTTATTGCCTTCTTCATCATCACTCAAGTCGTCAGTGATGTCTACATCCTCATCGTCTGAAAGCTTCTCTATGCGGACAGCGTTGGCAAGAGTAGACACTTGACTGGAGGTGGGCTGAGGAGGTTGTAGGTGTATTATGGGAGCTACAGAGGGGGCAGCAGCACCGGGTTCTGATTTAGCCTGAAAAATGTGTATACGAAAGTTTGTTTATTCTTAATTTTTATTTTCCAACATACCATTGCTAAGGACTCATTCTGGTTGCATGAGAGAGTATGTAGTTTAAGTACATTGCAGGTTTATATTTGTGGATGACTACAATTAAGCTTACATAACAGAGACCTGTTTTGTGCTGTTAGTGTAATCCAGGTAGACTGTCTTACCTTATGTTTAAAATACTGCCTGGCGTAACTCTTGACCTGAAGAACGGTACGGCTTTCCATAAGCTTAGCAATCTTAGTCCACCTTCGACCAAATCGAGCCTGTAGAACAACACACCTCGGCAACTTAACAATTTGGACAATACACACAATGTGACTCACTTAAAACAATGATTAAATCCATTAAAGGCCGACCTTCCCAAACAGAAATGACATTTCGGACACAAAAGTTAACGTGCAGAGGAAGCATACCAGGCCTTCCTCAAACAGTTCTTTCTCCTGTTGGGACCATCGAGAGGATGAACCAGAAGACGAAGCCAGGTTCTTGGCCGGAGACCTAAATGTCCACACATAGACAAGTTCATAAATACCAAGCAAATGAGGGATCAGTGTACTGCACTCGTGGCGAAGGTTGATGGAAGAAATTACTCACTTTTTCACTTTGGGTTTTTTGTGAGCATCACTGTGCCAAATGTGGTCGGGAATCTCCTTACCTGTCAGGTAATATCTTCAATTATAGTTGAGGTCAACTGATTTCATGACCAGCAATAAAACTAGTATTTAAACTATGTAATCAACACAATATAAGGAGCTTCAGCTACTGGTTGAAACTATGTTGAGATATTTTGGGTTACTCCTGCACTAACAGGACAAGTGAATATAACATATAACACATTCCCCCACTATATTTCCATTTAGTGTAACGTCAAGGGTTACTTTGTTTTTTTCTTTTAATTTGTCATCTGTCTGTATGTTTACATTAGCCACAGCATGGGGCAGTTATTAGCTAATCCGAAGCACTCCCAGCTGCGTCCTGTGATTCCTGTAGTTATCCTCTGTGCATCACTGTCCGGTGAGTTTAAGGGCAGTAAAAGGATACTGTTCCTCTAGCAGCATCCTCTCTATCACCTCCCTGTTCTCCGGGCTGATGGAGCTGTCCAGCTCCCAGGGCTGTACAAACGAGAGACGGAGAGTCAACACGAGCACCCACAGCCAGAAAAACAACTGAGCTTGACGAAGTCATACCAGTATCCAGGCGCTGTTCTTCCCCGTAGGCTGCATGAACTGCTCCTGCACCAAACCACCTCCGTCCATCTTCCTAAAACAGCGAGGAAAGAAGCTGTGAACAGCAGAGCAGACACAGACCATCCAGCCGCCTACAGAGCTAATCCCAGCTGCTGTTATCCTGCGCCAACATCCGGGTCACCGCTAACTCGCGCAGACTACAGCACAGAAGCCCAGCAAACAGCACAGCCATCAATTAATCCAAATAAGCAAGCGTTATTACCCAATATTGTTATCAAAGTCGTCTCCTTCGATATCAACATCCACCTCGTCCTCCATGTTACTCGATAAACGTTAACAGCAGAGAGATAGGCGCGCTGGAGGAGAACAGAGGCCAGTGTGACTCACAGCGACACCCTGTGGCAGGATGTCCAGCTCCTGCAGCAGCTGTTACGTTTAATGTTGCTTTACTGCCACCTTCTGGTTTAAATTCACCTCAAAGCGCGCTTATTATTCTTTTTGTATTTAAAATAAATAAATAAATAATTTATATTGGACGCTTATAAAAAAAAACTTCAGGCTTCAGAGCTGCTCTAAATGCTCTTATTTCTTCTCTTGGATCTATATGATGTCAAAGAGACATATTACAGGATATCATGAGCACAACAACTCCAACTACCCACCTTTAAACCTTCTGTTTAATAGCGGCAGTAAGTCAGCCTAAAGGGAAGCTGTCCCTGCAGTGAGAGGAGTAAAACTGGCTAATTTTAGGCCGCGAATCATTGTGATGCCCACCGCAAGATAAATAAGTAAATAAATAATGATGAGCATAAGATGTGCACTTTAAGGTTCAGTTTTTTTAGATTTCTAATTCATCTAATGAAAACATATACTGCTTTACATATATAATATTATATATTTTATTGATATAGTTCTTCCTCCGACATAATACAGCTGGATAGTGATCGGTTTTGCATAATTTAGCTGAATCTGAGGACAGTATAGCCCCATTCTATTTTTGTCAGCAGTCACATCAATAAACACTAATGATCAATTTATGCTGGCAGCTATACACACCCATGCCACAGCATTGCCCCCACCATGTTTGACAGATGATGCAGTATCCTTTGTATCATGTGGTGTTCCTTACCTTCGCCACATTTTCCTTTGTAACCAGTGGTTTACACCTTTTTAATAAACCCTCTGTATTTGCATTTTTTGAAAGTATCTCTTAATTGTAGATGGAGGATATGCCTCTTTCTTTGAGAGTGTTCCTGATTTGGTTAGATGTTGCGAAGGGTTTTTCTTGGTGTTGCTGAGCTAGACAGCGTATTCATTCTTTTTAAGAATGCACCAGATTGTTGATGTGGTCGCTCCTGATACTAATTTTATCATAAAAGAACAAAGCAACAGGTGTCACATGGCCATTAATTTTTAAGCCAACTGTCCAATTACTTTTGAGACTCTGAGGTTGGGTTCTATGAATGAAGTACGTGTATACTCAAATCTGTATACTGCTATCCTTACTTTTCTTTATTAAATGTTTCCTGCCTAGGGACAACAAAAGTGAATTAGCACTTATGCTAAAATCTGACATGATTACATCTCATAGTTCTTTACCAACTCCATCAAATGAGCAAATGAAACAACACCAAATGAAAGACAAAAAGAAACAAACATTTTATTTAGAAAGAATTCACAGTTTCTAATGGCACTACAGTTTTTGTAGTAACTCACTCCTGCTCAAAAATACTGTGCAGCTCTTCAGAGTACTCACAGAGACAAAGAGAGGGCGAGAGAGAGAGATAGAGAAGGTAGCACTTGACATAAAGGGTAGAAAAACAAAAAGGCATAAGGAGTCATACAAAGTGCACACTGAGCGTTTAGAATTTCTCTCCAAGTGCTTTCTTGTCGTTTGCTGTGTTATGTGTTTAAATCGATTTAAAGTAGTCTTTTTCATAACACAGACACACACACACACACACACACACACACACAAACACACATACATGACAAGAAAAAAAATAATCTCACAGGTTTACACACAAACATTTTACACATTCAAACAGGGATTTAAAAAAAACAAACAAAA
>VUQG01023819.1:92454-107957 GCA_015106755.1 Etia nguti
GTGTCTCTCACGCACAGCATTGTATATCTCAACAACGTAAGCAGCACAATACACACACACACACACACACACACACACACACACACACACACACACACACACACGCGTGAAAGAAACTACAAAAAACATCTCCATTTTTTAAAATTGTCTGTTGATCTACTTCTAAACAAACTTGTAAGTAAAATGAATGTTATATTCCATAATGCTCAATATCACCTCTAGTTACTCCTGATAATATCATTATAGTACCTACTATCTGGCATACTCCAAATGGATTTCAAGTACCCAACTACTAAAATCATTACTCTGGACATAAAAATCAAACTTGGACTATATCTGGAACAGCAAGAGATCTGATGACAGATGGTGTTTAAACAACATTATGTTAACGATCCAGAAGCATCATGTTCCATTTTCAACAGGAAAAAAAAAAATCCTTCTCTGAACACAAGCAACAAAGTTTTAAGCCCAAAACAAAAAGGCAATTCTGTTAAAAACTAAGCAATAGTTAGTCTACTCAGCAATACACGATAGCAACATACCTCCCTCTGCAGCTCACTGACTGTAGCTGTGAGATTGAGCATCAGTTTAGTGACGTTTTCCAACTGGCTCTGCAGGACTTGGATGGACTCTGTCTGCTTCTGGTCCTGAAAATATACACACACAAAAAAAGAAAAAGAAATGAGTCAGCACAGCTGCTCAGCTGTCAGTACATGGAGTAAATAAGACTCTTGACTGCAAAGATATTTTACTCTGATTAAAGATGATAATGCAATGAGACCTGTTCCTCAGCAATACGGGAGGTGTTTTGCAGCTTGATGATGGTCTTATTGAACGCTTTCTGCATCTCTTCCATCTGTTTACGGTATCTGGAAATCACAGATACAAATAAATAACTTCCAATAATCTCTCCCAGATTACAAATATCTGAAACAAATTAGGACAGTAAAATCTCTACTGAAACTTTGCTTTTTGTTGCAGTTTCGATTTGAAAAGTTCAACATGTCCAGCAGTTTCACCTCTGGCTGAGTTCCTCCAAGTATCTGCTGGACAGACTCATGTTCATCTCCAGAGCTTTGATCCTGTTGTTCAGCCTCATGAACACACTCTCCTTCTGGCTGGATCCGTGGACTGCGCCTCCGTTAACTAACACGCTGTTCCCATTCACTGCTCCACCATTATAATCCCCACCGTTCTGCAGCTCTGCATAGAAGTCTGTAGCTGTCCGCTGGGCGTTGCCATTCCCACTAGCACTCAGCAGTTCCTCTTCTACAGTCTCTTCCACCCGATGAGGCTCTCCTGTCTGAGGAAGTGAATCCGCCTGCTCCCCATGGGCTGGGGAAGCCTGAACATTTTGTCTCTGCGAGTCCCCACTGTCTACGCCTGACTTAACTGAGTCGGTGTGAATGTCATTTGAAGGCAAAGCTGCTGGCAGTTCAGTGGGAGGGGAGATAAAATCCTCAGGTCTTGAAGCAGTGGGAAGAGGCTGAACAGGCTGATCTTTGACAGGAGGAACCACGACAACAGGAGAAGCTGTCTCAGAAGATGGAGATAACGGGGGAGTGCTGGCAGAAAGCGTCGGGGTGACACTGCTGGCGTGCTGCGTCTTTGGGATAGAGACAGCTTGGAGGGGTGGAGTGGGGACAGGATCTAGGGTTGCATCTTTAACTAAAGGTAACGAGTTCTCCTCAGGGGTTGGGGTAGGCTGCGTTAGGGGGCTGTGGCTGTCTGAGAAACTCTGAGGGGGGATGGTGGAGGTTCTACTGGGCTCTAGGAGGATGTTGAGCTCGGGAGTGTATGAATCAGGTGTCTGAGTGCTGAGAGGTGTGTCAGTGGTGTACGCCTCACTGAGAGCTTTGCACTCATTTTGCCCCTTCTCAGGCACCTCCAGTTCTGGAGCTTTTTCTGTGAGAGGGAGGGCTTCTTGGATAGGTGTGGGGGCAGGAATAGGAATCAGTGGAGGTGTGTGTGTGAGGACAGGTGTGCTCACAGTAGGGTGAGTCTGTGTTTGAGTGCTAAGCTGCCTCTTCTTTAGGCTGCGCAGTCTCTCCTTGGCCAGCCTGGCAGAGCACCAGCGATGGAGCAGCTCAGGCAGGGTGACCATGCAAGACAGAGAGAGGGAGGAGAAGGAGGAGAAAGGACAGTAAGCCTGGCTCTCCCACTGGTTCCTGTCTGCCTCTTTCCTCATCTCCTCCTCGCTCTTTTCCCCTTCTTCCTCTCCCTCCTCCTCCAATAGAGTAACAGTTGACATTCTGGGCTCCTCATCCTCTTCCTCTTCCTCTACTAGAGTGACAATCTGTCCATCCTTATGTGGATCAGATGATGAGTGGGAAGATGTGGAGGAGTCACTGGAGACAGAGACTTCTTCTGTTGTAGGTTGTTCTGGCTTTGAAGGTTGCAGTCTGAAGGAAAGAAAAAACACAAACGTGTCTCTGTGGGATTTGGAATTGAAAAGCTCATCATGTGGATCTGAATTCAATTTAAAGTAATAAAGGTTCATCTCTGATGGCTCTTACACTGTGTGTAGGGCCTCCGCTGGTTTAGCTGACTCTGTGCTCTCCTTTTCGCCCCCCTCTGTGGTTGCGTTACCTGGGCGTTGGAGAAACACACAACAATTAACAAACACAGCACAGCAATAACACTTGGCTACTGTTTTTAAGATTGCGCAGAACCCCCTAACTTGGCAGTGGCTCGTTTCTTTCCACCCTGTGCAGCTGTAGGAGGGACAGTGTAGGTGCACAGTCCCTCCAGGCTGGAATGCCCATGTTTAGGCAAAGGGAGAAATGCTGTGAACCAGTCTGTTCCAGTTTGAACTGATTGTGTCTCGCCTAAATTCTTTTTCACTCAGTGGGTGTAAATGGAAATAAGAACAGTCACTGTAGAGAGCAAGCAGTAAAAAGACACTATAGAGTTCTGCTAATAAATGAAAGGATGAATTTGTATTTTTTTAATGTATTTTATTTTTTTTAATCAGTTGTCATAAAAAAGACATTTTATAAAAGCATAAAGAAACATGAGAGCCAAATCTGTTCATCGATTTTTTCCCCCTTCTCTTTAATTCAACCCCACTAGAGAAAAGTTGTCCAAGGCGTCATTTTGATAGCGCTCTGTGTGGTAGACAAAACTAGAAGAAAGCTTGGCGTCATAGGCCCAACTCTGTCTTAATTTAGCTGAGCTCCTTGCCAAGAAGAACTGAAACAAAGATAGCCAAAGTTCTGCTGAAATACTGCTAGGGACCTCCTGCCAAGAGCCAAGTAAACATCTGGCTCTCTTAGCGCATATACACATGAACATTCAGTCTATGCATATGTTTGCACTTTAGCCAAGGAAATAAAGTGACCCAGTTTTTGAAGCCGTTAATCTAAACAAGATGTGGAAAGACAGGCTGGCTGGAGAAAGCGAGGAAAAAGGCAGTCACACAGTAAGAGCAGAGTACAGGAGTGAAAACACAGCATTAAAGTTTGCTTTATAAGTGTTGAATATATTTGAAATTACTTTTTTTGAAAGGGCTTTCATTAGATAACGCTATACTGCTTATAGAAGAGGCAAAACCATAATTTGCTCTGATTTCATTTCACATTAAGGAAGTTTTCATTTAAACCTCAGCAAGGTGTGAAATCCATTATGCAATAAGTACATTTCTAAACCAAAATTTCCATTTCGCTTTTCACACATGAAAGCATGCACTTACACAAAACAAAACCCTGTTGGATGGATGATTCATGCTCAACAATCTCAATAAAAGTCTTTTATAGTGCTGACCCGGAAATCCCCGCTCCATAACACTTCATACAGATCGACCAGTCATACTACCTCAAGCTAAGGTGTGGCAGCAACATGCAACAGAATTCAAGTCATGATCTTTTCCCAACAAAAGAGAATTTGGGAAGAGGCGGAGGCATCAATGTCAGAATGCTGGTTTAATCTGACCTGCAGAGGTGAACCAAGTATCTCTTAAAATCAAGTTATGGAAGTAGCTTGCGAAACACAAGTACTGGAGCATTTTTACATGTACATTACACACATTAAAAGTAGGCCCGTAACTCAGCATGTATAAAGTTCTCTGGCAATCTGCAGTTGTGTAATTTACTTTAACTTTTAAAAAGACAGTAACAGATCACCTAAATGTGATGTCTAACAAACAGGAAACTTGAGTTTATCAGCTCTTTATTGGCAGCTGAATGGGAAGCCAAACACATTTTAGCTTACGTTACACTTGTGCATGGATGTGTTTATACTTTGCCTTGCACTTATGCTTAGAGCAGTGCAAATATAAGTTAGTTCAGTGCCCCTCAGGGCTAACCCTGAAATCAGTATGAATGGATTCATATTGAAGTGATTTTTTTAAGAAAATTAAAAATGAAGCAATATAAATAAGTCTAAGATAGTCTGACGAATGTAAGACGGCTGAAAATGTCGACTTGTGCATGGCGTACTGTTCAAGTGTTGCATGTGTAAAATGTGAAGGTTGAAGAAACAGAAAAGTAAACATTTAAAAAACACAAAGTGGCGTCTCAGAAATCAGTACCTCCCATTTCTGCTTCACTCTCCAGCTCTGGCTTTCCTCCCAGCACATTAGCAGCGATGTTGTTTACCATGTTTAGGATGGCATCTAAAAAAACAAAAAGAAGAACATGCATGCAATGCATTTATTTTCCATGACATGAGATTTCTGACTGACAGCAGCTTCAGGCCACACATATCAAAGCCAAACCACATTTTGTGCCATATGTTTTTTGCTTTTTTTCTTTACCATGCTCTCTGATGACTATTCTCCTATATTATGTCCCTGGGATTTACTGTCATGACTTTTATTTTAAGCCTTTCCTCCAGGGTCCACCCACTCTGAAACCCTTTTATGGTTTATGGTTAGAGCTCTGAGACTTGTGTGCACGGTATGTTTTCAGGGGTGCACCGTTCCCCTCCTTCGCCAACTCAGGAGACAGAAGGGCACCAGTGTATTTGCGCATGTGTGTGTGGTTTCCGGAAAAAAAATGAATAAATAAAGCCAAGCAGCAAAATTTATGCAACCCAAAAAGCCCACAGTGTATACGCGGGATACCAAGTGGGTTAAAATACTTCAACTTGAACAGCATGTGAATGAGTTCATACCCAACAGCACATAAAGTTGGCTGCAGTACCAACAACTGTATGAGGTCTCAGATAATTGAAACAAAACTGTGTGCACTATGACTGGATAAAACAGTATTAAATCCAAACATTTACACAAATCATAGAATAGTTCTTCTTTAACACAGGATGGAAACACCAGATTACTGTAGCTGCAGTTTGATGACATGTAACAAAACATTTTCATTAACATTTTTCAAGACATTTGACTAATTTTCTTATTCCTTTTTTTAAATTCGATCAGGTAGGGCTGTCCGCTTTTGTGCTGAAGCCATCTGACCAACACGTTACAGGACTATGATCCAGAGCACAGCAGAATATATTAAAAAAAGAAAAAGAATCAAGGTGCTACAATGGTGCCAAAGCCAGACCTCAATCTGACTGAAATGCTGTGAAGGAACCTTATGAGGGTTGTGCCAACACGGGCCAAAATTCCTCCATAAAGATGTGAGACACTGATCTTCAAGTTATTGCCACTAAAAGTGGTTCAACAAGCTAGTGGACCAACTCAACTGCATATAGTTCTGTGAAAATCTGTTTTTCATGACTGCATACATAAAAACGTGTGTGTGTGTGTGTGTGTGTGTGTGTGTACACATACTGGTTGCTGAACCAAGCAGGTTTTTAGAGGCTTTGTCTTCAGTTGGCTGGTAGCCCGGAGGATAGTCTGAAGAGAAACACGTGGGAGCAGTTAAATTAAAATCACATTAATTGGAAAAGAAAGGCAAGAAATCAAAGTAATATATTTGGTAACTACTTTGAAGAATAATGTATTTTGGCTTTTTTGAGCCAATTGTAACCTACAGATTTGTGGCACATGCACTGGTTTGCACAATGACGAATGTACAGTATGAATTTTTTTCATATTAACACATCCATCCATTATACATCCATTTCCTGTCTTTTACATACAAATTGTGCATTTGAAATCAACATCAGCATCTTACCATAGTCCTCATCCAAATACTCAAGTCTCTCTGAGGGGTACTGAGAATCTGCTATCTCCTCATACTCCTCCACCATGCTGGTACCAAACACCCTACACAACACACACAAACAATGCGTTACACAAACAGACCTACAGAAAGGGTCAAGAGCTGAAATTACCACACAGCAGAGGCAGTGCAATTTTTTGATGACGCTCTAAGAAAACATTGCCACTCGAGAACATTTTGAGATAAAAATCAAGGAAACTAAACAATGTGTTGGATATGGACGCACAAGTGATGACTGTCTATAAGAAGTACCATCTGAGGGAAATTAGCAAAACAAACAAAACAAAACAAAAACAATCAGGTTTTTCAAAATTCCTTTTTTAAAATTGTGATTGTGCAGTTAAGGTCTTCGATGTAGACATTCTTAAGGAACCCTCATAATCGGACCCACTGACATTTTAGCTGCGTTACAACATTCAGAATTTAAGAAGGCCTCAATCTAAAACAACAACAATTAAGGCGGTGCCTAATGAGTAAACAGCAAAATCTAATCATAACAGACTTTTCATGATATAACGAAGCTCCTGGAACTACAGCTGTCGAAGAACTAAGACACCGTTGCCATTATTCTAGATAACAATTTGTATTGATGTAATAAAATCAAAGTGACCTGCCAAAAGCTGGTTCGTCAACCCTGCTTATGATAAAGCCGGTTGTGTTTTAAAGACAGATTCCAGAAACTTTTAAGATCTAATGAAGTAAACTGGAACAAGACAAGACAATAAGACTGTTCTTCAAAAAAAACAAATGGCATAACTATGAAATTTAATATGTTAGAAAAGATTAACTTTCATGCCAAAAATCATTTTATATGGTTTTATTAAATAGCACTTCCTACAATTTTTCCTCATTTACCCAATCACACAAGCACTTTTTCTTATGCTTTTTCTATGCAAGTGCTTTCTAATGTAAACGCATCGGAGGACAAGTTGGAGTTAGTATCTTGCCCAAGGATAGTTGGCATGCAGAATGGAGGAGCCAGGAAGCAGCCAGCAATCGAACCACCAACCTCCCAATTAGCAGATGAGCTACAGCCACCCATTGGTTGATAAGTTTAGAAAAATTTAGAAAAAGGTCTAGGAAGATAAAGAATTAGTTAACCCAATTTCTTCTAACTTACCTGATAAGACTGAGTGGACAGAAGTGTTCGGATCCAAAGTGAGAGAGAAGTTCAACCTGCAGGTACAAGAGATAAGCTATTAAACAGTATAAAAAATATGCACCACTCCATGAACCCACAGTCCACCAAATAATTAGAACTGCCAAGCTTTGACAGTTTGTGCACGTTTTACTTGTTTTTTTATCCACATGCATTAAAGATGAAGCTCTACTCGCCCATTTTAGTATACAAAAAATAAAAGTGTTCTTATTTCAGCCCATTATAACCTCTGACAGAAAGAGAAGAGTGCTAACCTTTATGTACTTGATGAACATCTGATGCGAGAAGAAGACAGAAGGACAGAAGGAGAGAGAAATAAAACAAGAAAAAGAAATCAGTAAGAGCTGATTCAAACTACAAGCAAGTCAAGAATCTGTGTACGGTTCAGCTCTCTTCTACGACAAACACACAGCTGATATATGCAAGATCACCATTCTGCAACAGTCCACAGGCAAGACACTAAACAGATGTTTCTAACAAGCTGCAAGAAAGACACAAGCAAGACGGAGGGAAAGACGGACAGACTTACAGGCTCACTACTCATATTTAAAAAAATAAATAAATAAGAGTTTTAAGATGCTCAGGAAGCAGAAACTAAAAATAGGTGAAGCTTTATGTAATAGAAACAAAACTGGTTCCGAATAGATGTGAATCAACAGTAAGCTCCTACACAAAACACCCACGAGTTACATAAAAAAAAAAGGATAATTATCCAAGTATTAATCACCTGCTTAACAAGTCTACACTGAATATTTATTGAGCAAACGTGATTGTAAGGGAAGAGACCGTTTAGAAGAGCATTGATTTAGATCACACTTTCAGACCCATTTTTATAGATAATAATGGGCTCATGTTGTGTGAAAGCTCACAGACACACAAAAAGACTACATAGCTAACCTTTCATAAATACAATGGACAACAAATTTACTCAGGAGGCTATGTGTACGACAAAAAAAGAAAAGAAAATAATAAAGTGATGTCCATCAATGAACACTTTGCCTTGTTTGTTTATGCTGCAATTTAAGCAGAAATGAGGCATGTCTGGTTTGACTTATGGATGGAGACAGAATCCCAGATATGGGAACCTGACTGTAGGGACACAAAACTATTTTAATGCTGCTTGTCTGTTTGGTTTTCCTTAGCATTCAGTGGCAAAACCTAATGTCTAAACATTTGAAATTTAAATTCACGGCTTAATATAAACTCTTGTGCGACATAAGTACAATCCACACGGTCCAGGGCGGCCAGTCGTGACGCTCACATGCTAAATACAATCAAAACAGTCGTAGAATTCATGTACCATGTAATTCTTACATGTGAAACAGTTACACCCTCACAGTCACCATTATTTAGCTATTCAAAAGATGACAGCTCTGATGTCATTGGTAACTCCCTTGAGTTACACCAACTTACGTATATAAGCATTTCAGTATGTGTGTATACCGCCGGAAATGGGGACATTTTATGTACACTTTATGATATGTTATTATACTATCTGCAAATGAACAGGAGTACCTTCACATATTTAGCATAAAGTTGTTCATCCAGTGGGAAGCTCTGGACTATCCGTTCATCACGAGCATGGAAAGTTCCCAGCTTTACCCACTTGTTGGTAGGATATCTGCAACAGAGAGAGGGAAAACTTACGATGTGAATGTGAGGAAGATCGGTTTTGTCACATGTCATCTGGCATGACCTCACAGGGTGGATACAAATGTCACTATATTCATGCCATGTCTAAGAGTGGCAATTATTGGCATTATGGAGCAAGACGGCACTAGATATAAATCTTTAACAAAGACAACACAAGCTCTGACTGCACTAAATTTAGAGGTGATAATACTCAGGGACAAAAATGAATGCAAAACTGGTTTAGAATTATAGAGTGCTGGCTTTCCCCTCATCCCTAAATGGCTTATGGTGGATAGCTGCCAGTTTCTCACTAATATTGTAGGATCTTTACCTTATAATATAAAGAGCCGTAAGGCAACTGTTGTGAACTGGTACTATATATAAATACAACTGAATTGTTCGAGGAAGAACTGAATATGACCCAACCAATGATGATAGAAAGAAAAGTACTTGTTTAAAAAACAAACAAACAAAAAACATTTAATATTAATTTATTATGAGCAAAATTTTGGATCTTTTTGACGTTATAAAAAATTATTTAAAACTTTTATTAAACTTTATTTAGCTACAATGCAAATTTGGAAATGGAATAACTGAAAGGTCTCTATATGCTTAAGTTGATAACCACTATGCATGTCCTTACCTAAAAATAAATAATATAAATTTGTTTTTACTATTTTTCAGTGACACATTGAGCTTTCCTCTTCATTCGCTCTTCTACTGACTTTCAATTTCATGTGGAAATGAGCTGAAAAACATACTACTTTCTATACAACACTGGAAATGTAGATGCAAGGCCTATGCAAATCATTCGAGCAGGTTAGTGCAGCTACGCAGCTTGAGAGATGCATGTTTGCATGATGGCTTGAGCCTTGCTGCAGCGGTACATAATTTCATTTTTGGCATGGTGCTCATTTGTTTCTGCCACACACACACACGCACGCACGCACATGGCTGTCAGCAAAACTGACAGTAAAAAGAGATCTGTTCATAGTCATACTGATGTAGCAATAAGCAACATTATATAACTGACTTACTGGTATTAAAGGGTGGGCTTTATATGAATGCTATAGTCATAGCAGAAACTCAGTGTGGACAAAAGTATATTATGTCAGTAATCTAAGAGAACATCTCTCTACGAAGCTTTGTGGTTACTACTTTTCACGGCTCATCAAATGCAAACACTACAAATATCATTGTCAAGATAACGAAATGGCCATTATTAGATAAAAATCGATGCAGGAACATGGATGAGGCAGTTGAAGGGTTGCAGGAGCAAAGGTGCAGATTCAGTAGCAGTTATGAACAGGAGAAGTAGATGGTGTGGCATGGGGCTTACACAGAGCTTTGTCTGCTATATTTGTCTGACAGCATGCCGAGTGTAGTTTTTCAATTACACACTAGCTTATAAGGAGAAAAAAAGAAACAAAAAACAAGCGAATACCTGTCACTGATGGAAACTAGAAAGTCTTTGGGTGTAGATGAGAAAAGCTCAAAGTTTGCTATGTCCAACTGCTTCACTTGAATAGGCTCACAGAGTTCTATCACAAACCTGTAGAGAAGCAAAAAAATAAATAAATAAATAAATTAATTAATATACAACTTGTAATGCTAAAAATTGGGCTCAGTTAAACCCAACCATTATTGTGGGACCCACCAGATTTTGTTGCTGCATGGATTTAGCATGTATAAGTCCATATTCTCCATGAGAATAGCAGACGTGCTCTGAAAGAAGAAGAAGAAAAAAAGTTGAAATAAAATCCTCCCACACCCCAACATTGTTAATCTTGCTTGTTTCCTTATACAATTGCAGGCAAAATGCTTAGATGTCTAGTCTCAGCTTAAATGCTAAGCTAACATGTAAAAAGTGATTTCACAGTGGGATTCACACATGTGCTGATGCATAATCACAGCATGACGTCTGTGTCCTTATGAGTGTGAGGGTGTGCGTTTGTGTGTAGGCGGCAGGGCGTGATGTGCATCTAACCTTGGCCTCACTGTTGGCAGAGAGTATCTTGGCTCCACACTCTACAGAAGCGTAGTTATTCTTGAAGTTTTTCTGGACCTTCTTTGTTGGATGGGGGCTGCTGCTGGTTGAGGTATGGAGAGACTGACCTGGACAGAGAAAGCACTACATTAGGTCTATTCGAAAGCCCAGAAAATGAGTGGTGCATGACCACAAAGAATAGAGATATTACACAACATGCATAAACACATGCTCCACTGACCACTGCACACAGTGTGCATAGCGTGAAAAGGAAGGGGGAAAAAAAAGGAAGGAAGCTTTACAGGAACAGAACATAAGGAAGGATGCAACCGAGAAAAGATGCAGCATACAAACTGGTAGTAATTAGTCTTGTTTACAGAAGCAATGGCATAAATGTGTTGTGTCACAGTCAAATTAACATCAGCAAGCTATTCTTCAGGTGCCTCAGGAAACTTAAAGCTCTGAATCAAGCCACTGAACCCAAACTTAAACAAGAACTTAATGGCAAATGCATTTAGTTGTTCATGTGACGTGTCCCTAGTCATCCCTGTACGTGTTGTCTCGTGTCTGTATAATAAATCCACTTACTTTTCTCCTTTTCCACCTCCATGACTTGCTTCTTCCATTCATCAAAGGTAGGGATGTCCTCTTTGCTGGGCACAGAGGGATCAGTCTCCCTGGCAATGTTTGTTTCCCCTGTCTGAAAGGTACACACAGATCCAGAATGTAACATCAGACACCAAATAATATGCAAAAATATTTACATGGTGGAAGAAGTACACCTTAACTTCTTGTTAACAAGGTTACTTAGCATCAGTGACTCACTAAGCAAGTACCATATTATACAAGCATAGCGTGTGGTAGAACAACTACGAGATGCCCATCCTCTATTCATGGTAGTAAAGCTAGCCCGTGGCTACTGAAGCACTGAGATGAATTGAGCTGTGATTAATATTTTGATGGATTATATAAGTGCCCCTTTGAGCCTCACAAGAGAGCCTGATTCTGAAAATCCACAACTCAGACAGCCTCTTATGTAAAACACCCTAACAGCCCAACAAGAGTCATTGCCAGCCACATACAGATTAGTCATCAGATCTCAGCTCCAAATCAGCAAAATGAGGTACAAATACACCATGAACACAAGCCCTCCCGTCCCCTGAAACTAAATACTTGCCCCGGATACACTCATCCTTCAACCATGAAAAAGCAACTGACAGCGGGCTGACTCAGCATTTGCAAACTGAAACATTCAAACACTGCCCTTTGCTAGAACAGATGTGCATGCTGAATATTTATAATGTTCATGGCCACCTAGACAGCAGGTTTTAGACAGTTTTGAAGTCTGTGCGGACAGGTGGACTTACTCAATGACCAACAGCAACCTTAGGCCACCGATCTTATTATATCCAAGCACAGTGCTCATGTCGTAGCAGTTGTTCCAAAATAATCTTCTCCCTCAGATCATATTTCAGGAACATCTCACCTGAAACAAGGACGTTGACTGTACCTTGGTCTAAGTTTTTCCCCCACCACCTGTCCAACTGTCAAATTTTCCATTATGATACCAGCAGTTTTGTAATGCCTCAAGCCATATGCTACATGTGATTTGCTTCTTTCACAACAGAAATAACAATTCCCAAACAACACAAAGCTTCTAACCTGCTGTTCTTTGTGTTGGTGGTGTGAGGTGTTGCCCACTTGGTCCAAAACAGACAGCCCATCTTCCAGCACCTCACGCTGCTCTTGTTCCTGGTCCACTAGGCCTGGAGTGGACTGAATTTCTGTTTCAGGACCAGAGCTGTGCCTCTGATCTGTCTGCTGGTCCTCTGTGACAGCCTCATCCATGCTACATCACAGAGAGGGGACCAGAAATGGACAGGGGAAGATGAAAGGAAGAGAAGGGCATGGAAAAAATATTAGTTTAAGGCTATGTCGAATATGTGAGTTTAAAAACGATAACGACACAATTGAGTTTGACATTTTTTGAAAATCCTTGGTTGGAGCAGGCAAAATAAAGACAGAAAATTTTTTAAAAAAGAAAAAAGCAACATTAAGTTGAGAGCAAGGCCAGCGGTCGACGGTTGGGCACAGCAGAGAGGAGTAGCTTGTACCTTCATTCTGTCTCTGTGCTTTGATTGGCTTCTGGTGGTTAGAAACTCACCTGAGGAGAGGGCTGCCAAAAGGGGAGTTTTCACAGGTTGCCAGTTCGGGGGGAATGACCCCGCACTGTGAATCAGAGTGCTCAGCAAAGACAAAGCTGTCTACTGGGAATTCATCTCCTGCACTGGCAACCCGCACTGCACTGAGGGAAAGAAAGGACATGGCGTTTACCACACCTCCTTACACTGGGGAAGGTAGACAGGAGGATAGGGTGGGGGAGAGGGCAGGATGGGGACAATGGAGAGGAGATAAATGACACAGAGGCATGAGAGCAGGAGGGAGAGAAAAGGAAGAGGGGGGCAGAGTGGTTGCCTGCTGCTGGTGGATAGTTGACTATGACTTGAAATGCTGATTGAAATGTCCCAGTTCTGAATACAGAAGATACCATGGCAAGGACATGTTGTTGCTGTAGGAGATATTTAGACTAATCTGGGTCAAAGTTCCATGTCCATAGGGATGATTCTCTTTATTTTTTAAAACTTCCATTACAAAAACCATTAGAAAAAAATAAATAAACAGTCCCTTGCTCCAGCACAATGCTCCATGAAAAATAACTGAAACATCCATGGGGTCAGATCTTCTTTAGGCTCATCTTCTAGTGTGTGATGAGTCGCTTTGTGTAAATAATTGTGAAGAAAAAGCAACTGAGAGAAACAAAAGTCAAACAAAATACCAAAACACATTTGCAATGTCTGACATGACAATAGTGGCACTGAAACAGATTACGTTAGACCTGGACTGATGTGAAATTGGCTTTAACCTTAAGAAGAACAACATGTTCTATGGTTTTTAGCAATGTAGGATTAGAAATTCAGTTCTCCAATTTTACTTTTGTGGTTATAGCCAACTTCTCTTGAAAGACACCAGATCACTGGCTTGATGAAGTGAATCTGAGCTTACCCTGTGTGGGTCGGCCCAGCACTCTGTGAGGTAGGTTTGTTTTCAGCTTCATCGGGGGATGTGTCTGGGTTTGAGTCTAGACTGGGAATCGGTTCACTTGAAGTCTCTGCTGGGGTATCTGTGGTCACTTGGCCCTGTGCTGGAACTGGTTCTGGAGTGGAGAGCACTGGGGCATCGTGGCCGTGGTCCTGTGTGTGAATCTGCAGGCCCAAGTCAGCCTGGGGATCTGGGATAGGTTCTGGCTCAGGGGCAACAGGTACAGTATCTGACTCTGGGTCTAGCTTTGTCTCCTCCTCTCCAGCTTCTTGTGGCTTCACAGTCTGGTAACGGAGGAAAAAGTACATTTCTGATGCAATTTAACTGCTCGCCTAGATCAGTGCCATCAGCTTAAGATCAACATTATTCATTATTTTCCTTTTCCAGTTCATGTGTTTGTGTCCCACTTATACAATATACTCTTAAGAGTTTTGCAAACTTAAAAGCTGACCTCTGCCTCACACTCCACCTTTAAGGTATTTACAACCTCAATTTCCCATTTTTATTGACAAAAATTTTTTCAAAGCCTGCCTTAGTATTCTGTTCACTGTAACTTTTAACTTTGTGGGCGATAATCTGGAAAACTTTCAATAACTGATGTGTCTTTTTACCTCTTCATGGTGTATGCTCTGTTTTTGTAGTTTCTCTCGTGCTGCCCTCTCTGTCTCTAAACCCATATCGTATGATGTGTGCGTCTTCCATTCTTCCACCACCTAGAAGAAAATTAATAATAAGAAAGAGGATAAGAAATACAAGTTAATCACATTACTGGCATTGTTACTGGATTGGGTTTTATTCTAAAAAATTCGTTTTTTGTATGTAAAAATGTCAAAAGCAAAAGGTCTTTGCATCTCCTGATGTGAAAAAGCCTTTTGTCGATGGACAAAGGCAACATTATAAGGCTAATGACCAACTGCCAGGGCTGCTGGCAGGGCCGTTTGTTGTTGGACCTCAAACAATGATTCCTTTTCTTCTGTGCCCACAAATGCATACCAAAACTCATTCACTTCCCCAAATTATCATTCATTGTGATACTCATTGACACACGAATACAGAGAAGCATTTCAAATTTAAAAATTTTAAAAAAGTGAGTTGATCTACAACTTTCCTCGTTCAACTTTAAATAGCTGCAATGACATCGACACACTTTGGATGAACTATTTTCAATTTAGAGAATATTTAGCACGAAAGCCTGAGAAAGCTTGAAGTTGGAACCCACAGAGCAGGTCCTAACCTAAATAACAACAATCTCTATGACTGATTCTGCAGAGTAGACCAGGTTTCTGACAATGTGTAACTGGGCAGCTTTGTGAGTAACCATTTACATGGATTTGGTTCCAATTTTTCCCCACATGTAATTTTAAGTCTTGAGGAAGCTTCACTATCAGTTTATAGTTTTTAAAGTTAAACAACCAATGCCATTTTCCCTTTCATTATCTCCAACCCTTATAGAGTTTACAAGCCCTATTTTCTGTATTTCTGCATAAATATGACCTAACCC
>VUQG01023820.1:4441-17703 GCA_015106755.1 Etia nguti
GCAGAGAAACAGCTGCTATACACATTCTTCTCTTCTTCAGTCCTAATCTGGTCTTGTTGTGGATCTGTCTGATTTGGTGAGAGACAAATTTAAAAAAAAAATAAAAATTAAAGTTTAATCTCTTGCATAAATTTATTTTATCATAGCTGATATATGAAAAGAATGTAATTAACTGGACGTCTGCGATACAAATTATTTTTAAAAAAAAGAAAAAAGAAATTGAACAAACAAAATGAAAACGACACAAAAAGGGACTGCCGCCAAACACAATACTCCACTCCAAGTGTGTGAGGGCACGGCCTTACAAACTGAACAGATGGTGTAGCTGGGATGGAATAAAAATGATACTGTTTTTGACAAGCAACAGCGGCAGTCTGTGTAGCTCATGATTGTTTTTCCAATTTGACTGGTGCGAATCAACACAGATAATCACGAGCACCAGGATCAAGGATTTAGACCTCAAGGGGGTTCAGGCACTCATAATGCTCACAGCAGTCTCAAGACAGTGCAGTTGAGCTCACCTCAGCTCATCTCAGAGCAGCTGGGGTTTGGTGTGAAAGAAAAGAAAGACAATAGAAGTAAGAGAGGGGCAAAGTATATTACAGGAACTGCAGCAGTTCCATGTTGCCTGCCGTAAGGGATTCAGTAGCTCTCGCACAGATTCTCATTCACTATAACTTTAACGTGTTTTTGAATTGCTGACAGAGCAGAGGCAAACTAAAAAATGTTGCAAAATTACCAAACAATGCTGTGTCTCCTATTAAAAGCACTTATTGTCAAAACTGCTTAAAATTTTAATAATCTCCCACTGCTTCAATAGTGTTGGGTTGGGGCTGAAAAATGAAGCTGCTGTCGGCGAGACACTTTCCAGATAGAGTTGCATGGTTGGGGTGGCTGTAGACACTACCTGTGGTACCTCTCTCCTGACCTCCAACATAAATGTTTATGCAAATTTCCATGCAGTACTCCATAAGACTGTTGCCACTGATTGTTTAATTTGGCATTCCTCAGCATTTTCTCCCTGTTTGCCTTCCTTAAGAATGGCTTCTTGATGGCCAAACTTCCACAGAGACCATTTATGATTAGTTTTCAGTGAACAGTAGATGGATCAACTGAAGGGCCACCTTCATCTCTCAGTTCCTGTGTCAGGTCTTTGCTGGATTGTTTTCCTATTTCTTTCTTTTAGATACTGTTCATCTGCTTTAGGTAGTTTTTTTTTAAGACTAGTCTCTTCTTCTTTTGTCCTCCACTTGTCCAATTTTCTCAGATATTTTAAGGACCAACACCATAAATAGATATTCCAAGTTATTGACTAATAGCTCTTTGGGAATCACCTTGTTGGGATAAAATGCTATTGCCAAACTGTGTTATTTTTTTTTGTTGGTATTTTTCATATATTCAACTAAAGAAATGGAAATAAAATATATAGGGTAACATAACAGAGAGTTTTCCAGTGTTGAACCCACCCTCACTGATGCAGAAAAAGATGACAAAACAACTCAGGACTTGTCACAAGTCAACTGAATGTACAACAGTTCACTAACACCACAAACTAGATATCCCAATGTAGACCCAAAATGACTACACTAGTATTTTAACATAGCTCTAAAACAGCTTCTTTTTAATTAAATTTAACCTTTATTTATACGGGTAGTCCCATTAAGACTCAATGTCTCATTTACAACAGAGACCTGTTTTCCACACAGCTTCAACGATACTGATCACCAAAACCACTCTAGTATTCCACCTTATTGCCACAAAAACTGACAATGCAAGCACCATACATTTCTTCCTTCCAAAAGCGTACTGTATAACAATATGTTTCCGTGACATAATTTCATATCTCAGTTAAGCCTGAAAAGCATGCTTTGAGCTCTTAATTATATGCTTAGAAAGAATCTAATCCCCAGTATGACTAAAGAGATTTCCTGTGCAAACATATTTTTATTGAAATTTGCATCCTCATTTCAGAGTTGTTTACAATGGCTGACAAGCCATTCATTCTCAGAGAGGAAAATCACTGGAAACATCATAAAATGTTTTGTTTGTGCTGTTGATTTAATGGATGGGGAAATGACTATTTGTTTTCACTGCAGATCACTCACTGGTGGTACATGAAAAAAACGAGACACGCTCGGTAGGTTTTCAGCAGGAGTCAGACTGCCTGGCGTAGGGCTGCTGCCCGAGGTCACCGCCACACTTAAGAGGTAACCTCATTTATAAGTGATGGAAACACCAACACAGTCGCACACGTTACCAGGGCCCCATATGTGCACACACAAAGAAAGACGCACACAAACAACATTGCAAACTTCTGATGGACAGCTCTGCGCTAATGCACTCAGCATATTGCTGCTCTCAGCCACGTTAACGTTTCCTTTTTACACTTTGTAAACTAAGAGGTTTTCATTCTGCAACCGTGGCAATTTAAACACCTCCTGTACACATGTCACAGTTTAAAAAAAACATGCAGATGTGCAAAATTGCTAATAAACTTCTCAGTGTGTTAATAATATAGTGATATCAAATAACTATGCACGTGGAAGCATGTATGAAATGAATTTTTCTTTTTTGATTGGCGATTTTTCCACCCTTGGCATGACCTGAAGCAATTCTGCCCACAGGTGCCCTCCCAGCACCAGAGCCCAGTCTGTGATTCATCACCTGTCCTGGAGTCATATGATGCACACAGCCCAGCTTCGTCATTTCGAAGTCGCTGCGCTCTAAATACACCTGCCTGTCATCTAAATACTATTCAAATCAGTTTGTCATTAAATAACCATCACACATACAGGGACGGTTGTGAATTCTATCCCTAAAGCAAACTTATTCAAAACACACACATCCTCATCACTTGGTCTTCCTCTTCTATCGTTTTTGTGCGCTCGCGCCCACCGCAAATTTCCAAGACAAACACAGACTTATTGCTGCGCAATAGTGTTTACTGTACATACTGCATACAACATGAGCCTAGAAAGTCATCAATCTCAGCTGGAGAGATAATACATGCTATGTGACTCCACATCTGCTGCATGTGTGGCTTTTCCCTTGGACAACGACACACTTCAAAGATAACCCGCAAGAACAATAACCGGGCAAATATTAGTTTTGCTCTGTGAGGCTTATAGGAGGAGGATATGGTTAAAATATACCTGCTGACATTTAATACACTGGCTTGTCATTTGTTGGTGTACACCAAAACAGACCTTAAGGATCTTTAATTAACTAATACAAATATTTTCTCATTAAATTGTTTCATTAATCACAAAATGGTGCCTATAAATCAAAGCTGTGTCAGTTTTTGAATTACAGCTCATTTTCAGAGTTTAATGATGTTTGCAATAAATATTTGGTTGTTTCATAAAGTTTTTGTACATTCTTAAAGACAGATTTCAAACATCTAGGCATTTCTGTTCAGCTGTTTTCAGCTAAAGTAATAGAGATATCCGTATATTAAGATGCTTCTAAAGAAACAGAAAAATTGTGCAAAATCGTCACTGATTGGGCCATAAAAGTTTTCTGGCTGCCGGTTTTACTTGCGCGTTGTGCACCCCACTGCACGTTCTCCACTTATTCTGTCTTAGAAAAACTGAAATTTTAACCTACTAACACCAGTTATGAGTTCATAAATATATGCACCAAATTGCATGGCAGTCCATCCATTAGTGGTTGAGACACTTCACTTAAAAATGCCACAAGGTGGCATTAGAGGAAAAGTCAGGAAACCTCAACCGTGCTATACAACTGTTGTTGTTGTTTCCAGATGCTGACATTTTCATACATGATGTAAAAAGTCTTTATGATTCATGCACTGGTGAAATGAATCTCTCTTTGTTTAATTTGTTTAATAGGTATTATTTTGGGATATTTTTGGAAGTTGTAATCCGAGCACCCAGCAGGAGAAGATTGCAATCTTTGGAGCTTAGGAAATGCCTAAAAATGTCTTTAACTTTCCTTTTACTCTATTATTTTTTAAAAGAATGGCTTGCCTGTTTTTAGTCTCTTTTAATGTTGTTAAAGGATTTTTACATGATGTTCCAATTTAGTTCCAAAATTTAAACATCAAGCAAAACTTTAACACACATTTTATATTGATCTGAACAACTTTACACTCAGTCCCTTGATTAATCTGGAATAGAAATGCTAGTATAATCCTTAGTTAATGATACACCTTATCTGATAATCCTGCCTGATAAAGATTCACTAGGGAATACTCAGTAATCCTCAACAAGGAGGTCTTTAAGGTCATCTTTAGTCATTTGCTGAGTCACTTCAGAGCAGAAGCACAAGACTTTCACAAAAAAACAAACATAAAAGGCTATTGTTTCATTACAATCACTGATTTGATAAATGGTATACGGTAGGTCATGTGAAGCTGGGTGGTCAAGTTTCATCTAAGGGGAGCCTTGCCTTTCAGATGCTAGTAATAGGCAGAACCCTACAAACTTTCAACCCTGTTTTAAACATGAGCACGAGCTTTGGTTTCTTCAGTTCGTCATCATTTTGTGGGAAAAGAGGAGAGAAACGGCAAAATACGTAAACACATCAGCAACTCGCATCCAGACACATTAATTAAACCCTATTGTGAAGGAGAGTGAAGTATCGTGTTTGCTGTTTAATGCAATGCTGCCAGTTAAATATCCTATCACGTTACACCATGGGCTTGTCTTCTTCTCTGTGAAAAAAGCACGAGAGTCATTCGGTCACAAGGGGCAGCATTTTGCCTGCATTAGGCTGGGAGACAGACAGGGAAATAGCCAGCTCACCACACTATTTAAAGCCCTTTCACAGGCAGTAGTGAGGAGAACGTCCAGATTGCTCAACTCAGTAGCAGCATCACACAGTTACAGTAAGTAAAGTCTTTAACATTGTCTTTAAGGTTTTGAGTTTGTGTGGGGACGAATTTAACATTTAATGATGATTAGATATAGAATATTTTACACTGTAGAAAGTATGTAGAGTGGTGTTTCAATTGATTAAATATATGACTATATATATTTGATCTCTGGTTTGATTAGCAGCGGATATGGATAATGTCAGCTATCCCACAAGCCTGCGCACTTCATTATGTTCTTTTTCCATTAGAGTTCATTATTTATTAAACAATTATTACTGCAACGTACAGAACCACTTTTTAATCCGTTTGTTATTTACTGTGCCACTGATTTCAGTTCTCAGATCTACTCATTATTTTTAAGATGGTGTTAAAAATTCACCCTGAAGTAAACACAATTTGTGAGGGTAATGCTAGTCTATTCTGTTGAATGTGAACAATGTGCAATCATGCAAAGATCTCCTTGTTAAAATTAAATATATCTCCTGCTTGTTTCGGGATTGTTTGGAAAACGTGTTTACCAGCGCCTATTAGTGCACTTCCTGGAAACCATCTGCCAACTAAATAAGCAAATCAATTAGAGAAACCAATGACACTTATTTACCGCAGTTGCCTGGTAATGACAGGGAGGAGGACATGCAGTGGGGTCGTTATCTAATTCGCCAAATTAGAAGGAAATGAGGTTACACCGTCTTGGACTGTAATATGATATTTTATTAGGACCACAGATGATAGGACATGAAATATAAATGACTTGTATGGTAGCGGTATTGAACTCAAGTATTCAGATCAGTGCAGGTAGTGCTGAAATATTGATGGGCGATCATGGCTCATAATGCAAACTGCAAATCTGCCAATAAATGCAAATCCAAGTGTTGGATGTTTAGAGCATTATTTTACAACCCCCAGAATAAAAAGTCTTCATTAGCTTTCATTTTCACAAAGAGACTAGAAGTTTAGTATATTAGTAGAAGCTTTCATTGATCAAGTGCATGCAATGTCACTGTATTCCTGTGCTTTAGTTAAATACAAATTATACTCATGTTGTCACAAATCATCACAGGTGGTGCGACATATTAGTACCTGTTTTCCAAAAACAGTTACGCTACACTTAGACCATATTACTAAATATTTTAAATACGCATACATATGCTAAGTGTGTCTTAAGTACACCATTTCAGACATTCATCCTTTCATCCACCCATTAGTCCGGCTTGAAGCTATCCCAGCGGCCAAAGGGCAAGAGGCTAGTCCATCACAGGGCTACGCTATTTAAGTGTTTCTTTATTAGTATATTGCTCTAATGATATATCAATAGCATACTAAGGGCATTATTAGTGTACCAAAATTAAGGCAGTTAACTAAAAGCTGTAAATTAAATTAAATGAATGCATAGGCATCTGCTTCATACCCTATAAAATTAACTCATTTTTGACTTGCTGTTGTTTGGCTTCACCTAATATCTGAACTGCTGTCTTTATGTTTTAGTGCTTAAATGTTTGGATCAGGTTGTTACTGACTGAGCATTAGTCACTGTGTGTAAAACACCATCAAAATGTGCAAATCAAACAGTAAAATGTAGCTGCTGTTCTGACCCGAGGAATAACATCTGCGTACGGCAAATAATGTGCTACTTTCAGTAGGTCAAGGAGATTTACAGTGAAGATTCTCAATAGTAATTTGCTCAAAAAAAAAAAAAAAAGGCATTTATTGTTTGGCCTTTCGATGGGACTGAAGGCAATAAAATTACAAGGTCTATCTCAATCTCACTCACCCAGGAACACACAAGGACACCTGGGACTGGCTCAAACAAGCTGACCTCTATCTGCGGAGGACATAATTGCTTTCTTCAAGTGCAGGGCTTCAACCCCTACCACAAAGACTCAACGGATGTGAATGCCCTTCCGGGTAAAGACAATGTGTGCTCATGTCCCCTCTAAACATTGGAAGCCTGTGGCTTAAAGTTTTTTGTCACATTACACTCTAAGTTCTTCCAGCTTGCTAAGTAGGCTTGCTCATCTGTGGCTTGATTGAAAGTATGGCGTAGTTCTATCTGTGTTTTCAATCTGCTGCTGTCATGTGCATCAGTTTGCACAGGTGTGAGCATGGGGTTTACATGCACACATGTGTCACTGCTTTCTTTGTTTTTTTAGGGCTCATGTCCACAGAGTCTCAGCTAAGTGATGAACTTCAGCAGGGATGTGGCACGGCAAAACAGTTGTTATACATACGTGATAGAGGATGACGATCCGGCCCTGGCAACTCGAAATATATTTGAGGTGTGGAAAAAAACTGACTGAAAAAAAATATGCATGTCTGTAAGAAACGTTTTCAAGAACTTACTTATTTTATGCCACAAGTATTCACAATAAGAGAAGGTTTATGTAACTCGGATTAATCGCAGCTCAGCCTATCCTTAAGGAAGAGGTTAAGGAGGTCTAAACAATTCTAGTATTATATAATAATAATATTACGTGAGTTTTCAATGAATTGGATTGTAAAGTCTGTTTTTATACAAAACTAACAAATGGCCGTTATATCATACTCCAGTGATTATATCAGAAGTCACCCAAGAATAGTTTTAAATGCCTTCTAGCATAGTATGTTCTTTGGTAAAACACACTTTGAACAAACTGGAAAGCAGAAAAATCAACACGTCTATTCTGATTCTCTTCTTTGTGTTATATTACTTTATATAATATCATCTAGTTGGCTGAGAAGGGTGACCTGGCTCTCCTGGAGAACCTAGTGAAGAAGAGCCCAGAGGTCCTTAGTGAAAAAGATGAATGTGGAGCCAGTCCCCTTCATCACGCTGCCGCAGGGGGCCACATCACCCTCATTCAATTCATCTCCACTGTCACAGATGCACAGGGTAAGCGCACCTAAGTCATCAATCACAAGAAGCGATGCAACATGTTTTGTGACTCTGCGTAATTCCCTTTTTTAAGTTACTGTATGGAAGAGGGACATTATTTTGGCATATTAAATCTGACATATACGCATTTAAACTTTTCTGCATATGCTCTTGTATCGTCTCTCAGACCTGAACAGCTGTGATGAGCAGGGCAATGTGCCCCTTCACTGGGCAGTGGAGAGGAACAAGGCAGAGAGCTGCAAGGCTCTTTTGGACCTGGGGGCTGACCCCAACATCCTCAACACTGCCCTCCTGTCCCCCCTGCACTTGGCTGTCAGCCACGGACACAGCAACCTGGTGGGGGTGAGAAGGCTGATATTACCCAGTTCATGTAATAATTCAAAGGACAGGAAGTGCGTTTCCTCTTGAGTTCCCGTGGTTAACAAGGTCAACGCAGAGCATGCTAGCACTTTATTATACAGCACTCAACTAAGGGTGTAAATCCACTGTGATTAAATGTAATTTCAGTGTAGGTTATTATATTTAGATGCAAATAGTTAAAGGTAGGTAAACTACAATAAATGGTATAAAAAGTAATTTTTTTGTTGTTTTTTTACAGGAATTAAAGTAAATTTAAGTAGTGTGGTAATTTTAATTACTGCATAAATAATTTTAAAAAATGTAGCTGGTAATTTAGCCAAATATTAGCCAATATTTTCCCTCCTTACATTGTATATACTGTACTTTTTGGGGCATGGGCCATATTATGGAATGGCTAAAACTTGCCTTTTTAGGCCCTTAGTCATGCCTCATATTATAGAGTGTTACCCAGATCACACGTCTGCTGCATTTTAACTCAACAAATGACATGTGAGGTGTATATGATGGAGTCCCAGATTTTCTACTCATTTCATTATTTGGAAGATACAAATAAATTGAAAGGATTACTTTCCTCTGTATGAAATCAACTGGAAACTGACAAACCTGACTAAACAGGCCATTCAAAAGAGTTTGTCAGGACAAGATGAAACTTACTCTTTTTATATCTCTTTCATGAAGGTGCTGTTGTCCTACAGCAGTACAGACTGCAATCTAAAGGGAGACCTTGGAAACACCCCACTGATGCTGGCTTGCTCCCTTAATAACTGTGAGGCTCTTAGCATGTTGGTATGTACGAGGCTCCACGTTGTACTGCGTACCTACACCTTACTGCAAAAGATAACTGTGAACTCATCATGTAGCTTCCTCCTGCTGCAGCTTTGCCTCTGACAAAACACCATCTCTCTTTGTTTTGCTCTTTGTCTCATCCATTCATATATCCATCAAAGTTAAAGCATGGAGCGAAGCTTTGCCAACAGAACAAGCTTGGCCATTTTGCCATGCACGCTGCTGCCTTTGCAGGTGCGAAGAAAGCCATGGAAGTGATTCTCAAGGCTGGTATGATGAAGAAAAAATGCTATCATCAAAAACTCAAAGTGCTGACAGCAATGAAAATGTTTTTACAAGGCCAAGCAGCACATTAAGCTGGTAGATTACCTTTTTTCCCCCAGATAAGCACTTGGGGTATTTTGTATAGGCTAGACATCACAAATGATAGTATGTTTATCCATAGTGGGAGGTCTGTTTGGTAACTTTGGTGCTTTTGGACAAAGTTTAGTAAGAGCTTAAAATATTTAGGACATTTGTGTGCTGTCTCTTTTTTTATTTTGCACAGCCCATGTTAAATATACACATTACTCATTACATCTGCCTGCTAAAAACAAAACAAGAAAACCACTAAAGTTAAAGACGGAGATGCTCATAAGAAACTGCCATTATGGACCATATACTATTTCACTGCACTCGTTCAAGATATAACAGCAATTTACTGAATTCTCTCCTGACAGGAGAGGAGTTAGGCCACTCAGCTGTGGGCCACATCAACTATTTAGACAAGACCAAGAGCAGCCCCCTGCATCTGGCTGTACGTGGTGGGAATATTGAGACCATCCGCCTCTGCATTGCTACTGGGGCCAAAGTTGACCAGCAACAGGTACTTCTATTATAAAAGATAACAAGATGTAAATCACTGCATGGCCTTTTCACCACTGTTTTTACCTACTTCTCAGAATGCCATAGCCATAGCCAGATTACAAATTTTGCTACTCACCCATACTCTGCCAGATTTGCATTGCTTTTTTTTAAAACCTGGATTCCAACTGGTTACACTTGTAAAATATGTTGTCACCAGAGGGTCGCCTTCTTTGTACTGTTAGAGCCCGTCAGTCTTATCACACCCATCTGGGAGTGATCGTTATGTCTTGCCCTGGGCTAGTGGCCAGAGCTACATCAGCAGTAGCGAGTACAGTAATAGCTTCGGTTGGCCAAATTGATACAAATTACATCCACTTACACCGTGAAGCTGAGTGGAGTGATCACTGGCCTCCTCCTGCCAGTCCTGGTTATCTCATTAAAGGCTTGTGTTACAGTCCCCAGTGTTCAGCCAAGAAGTCTGGGACTTACTTTGCTAATGTTACACAGAGGAAACTTGCAGGATGAGTTTGTGTGAAACACGCATGAGTATACTAATTCATATCTTTCTGTTTGTGCTGCCTGTTTACATCACTGCAGGTTTATAACAATCTCCACAGGGTTCCTGTATGCAGCAGACATAACTGTGTTTGATGAACTTGTAAATGTGCATCATATTCCGCATTCATCACTTGTAATGTATCCATGTTTGTCGGACTCTAGAACGACAGGTCTACACCGCTTCATTTGGCCTGCACCCAGGGTGCTCTTGAGGTCATCAAACTGATGCTGTCTTCCGTTGAGCGAGTTGAAGATATCATCAATCTCACTGATGGTGCATGTCAGACCCCTCTACACAGGTGGGTCTCTCCTTGTCATTCGAAATTACTTCACGGATCATCCAAAAAAAAAAACCAAACCCCTGTTTATATAATTAAATAATTAATCATTAAGGGTGATCATTATACTCAGTATCAACTAAACCAATACTGATCAAGTAAATTTCATTTGACCAGATTCTTTAAGTCTAATGTTTTACATTGTACTTATGTAACAAAATTACATAGAACATTTACATTGATTCAAATGATTTAAAGTCAGCATTTGGGGCATAAATATTTTTTGAGTGTGTTGATAAAACTTATTAAGGGAGCTGCATGTGGTTATGTAGGCTTTGTAGGCTGATAGTAGCCATCACAAACTGTGCATCAAAGATGGGCATAGGCATCATAACCACACTCAGTGGTGTATAGTCTTGTTTTGAAACCTGGAGCGTATAAGCTTCTCTATCATGGTTTTGGTCATAAGTGAGGGGTGGGTCGGACTGAGAGACCAAAGGCACTCGGCCAGTAGACTGTGACAGCAACTTCTTTGCAAATTGCTTTTCTGTAGAATTTAAAATTGGTGCCTTTTTGAAATGCAAATTTCATTGTTGACAAAATGCAAAGCATCTTGACCATGCTGACCCGTGAGAGAGCAGAGAGTTGCTGAGACTCCGAAATGGAAAAAAACAAACAAACATCCTATTAACTGTATCTCAGCATCCAATTTTAAATTAATCTCCATTGACAAGAGTATATATATTCTGCTCCTTGTGCTGACCAATCAGTGAATGAGAGCACAAAAGGGCAAGTTTCCACTATTTCATAATTCTAATTCATAACTTTATTGGTGGACATTGTTTTAATTAAAATGATCTTTGTTGCGATACCAGTGAAGTTGTGTAGATATGCAATATTGCAATTACTACTCATTTGCTTGCTCGTGCTATATAAAGATCACTTTATCTGCATCATATCAACAGTAAAACACATCTGCAAACAAGATAATTAGATATAAACTCCTTATGCTTGGCAAACAAAACAACGAGTCTGAGGAAAGTGATAATGATATAATTACATAATAAAGATATGCTTCCCATCCACATAGATCTTATCTAAAAGCTATTTGTGTTGGCACTGACAGTAGCAGAACAAAGGACAAAGGTCCTCCCTCTGTGTTTTCATTCTTATTTGGACGCCATTGCTGCGATGGGCAGTGAAATAATACCACAAAAGACCTTTTAAGCACAATAGAAATATGTCGTCTGGTATCTGGATGATCAAGTATACTTCAGTTCATCATTTAGTTGTGGGGAATCATCCACATAAGTCTCTTTCTTAATGGAGAACACAAGCACTTAGTCATTAAAGTGTGTCAACAAAGGGAAGCCGTACAACCCTGAAGATAAAAGTGTGACCATAAAGGGAAATCTGGCTATTATGTTGCCGAATGAGAACTAAATCATCCTCACTGCTTATCTGACAGCATGAGTAAGACCTTGACTCACAAAGTAATGCGCGGAACGGCTGGTTTACAACAACTGTGTTTACTTTTCCAGGGCGACAATATTTGATCACACGGAGCTGGCGGAGTACCTAATTTCTCTGGTAAATAAGACACACATGAATACACACAAACGCCCGCAGCTGTTATACACATGACATGTCCGGCTTTATTATCAGATATTTTCTGACTGATTTTTTATCCTTCGGTGCATCAAACCGACACAAACATTATAAAAACAGCAGCACCCCCAACCCCCCACCCCCCACTTGTGAAATCTAAAAGGCAAATAAACTGTAAATCTCCGATGAGGGGTCTATTCACTTCAGGTTGGATTTCAATTAGTAAAATCTTCCACTCGACTATGTTTGTTCCCATTGCTACAATTAAACAATATTGGCTATTTTAAATACACTCCTGAGTAAATATCACAGGTGCTGCCCATTGCTTGTGGACCACCTGTCACCATCTGTTGCACTTTGATGGTTCTAATAGAACGGTGTTGCTAGGTAGGAAGCGTAGTCCAAGCTTATTTCAAGTCTACTCATTTTGTAGGCAAACGCGGCAAGCAGTAGATGAACTTTAGTGTGTTTATCTCAAAAACTATAAAACGGTGGTCCGCACAGGGTGACTTCACCTTGCAGGTGCCAGCAGAACATCAAATCTTAACACAGAGACGTGTGGTTCATGAAATGTTTATTTCATTTAGGTACTATTTTAGTTCCCCAACTAAAAACGTTTTTCTCGCGCATGGCACATGTGCATATGTTTGTGAAAATCCCAGATAGAGGTATGCAAAAGCAGGTTCTCATGTTTACTTTAACTACAGGGTGGGCCATTTATATGGATACACCGTAATAACATGGGAATGGTTGGTGATATTAAAGTCCTGTTTGTGGCACATTAGTATATGTGAGGGGGCAAACTCCTCAAAATGGGTGGTGACCATGGTGGCCATTTAGAAGTCGGCCATCTTGGATACAACTTTTGTTTTTTCAATAGGAAGAGGGCCATGTGACACATCAGACTTATTGGTAATGTCACAAGAAAAACAATGGTGTGCTTGGTTTCAACGTAACTTTATTCTTTCATGAGTTATTTACAAGTTTCTGACCACTTATAAAATATGTTCAATGTGCTGCCCATTGTGTTGGATTGTCAATGCAACCCTCTTCTCCCACTCTTCACACACTGATAGCAACACCGCAGGAGAAATGCCAGCACAGGCATCCAGTATCC
>VUQG01023821.1:0-15180 GCA_015106755.1 Etia nguti
TTGAAAGGCTGCTCCAATGGAACTTATTGTTTCGGAGGAAAACACGAACACAGTGTACAGTCGAGTCTTAATAGCTTACTTACAACTGGGCTCGTCAGGCACTCTTTTTGACTGCAGTGGTTATTATTATATTTACATGCTTCCATCTCCCGTTTCTGGTCGGTGATAACTCGTACTTTTCCACTCTCCTTTTTCTCCCTCCCTCATGCTCACAGACACATAACGGGTATGGCAGTCCATTCTCCTTGCAACACAGACTACACTGCCCATGAGGCTACATTCTTTAGGGCTATGCCTGTAACAGTCTGCCTACTGACTTATATTAAATAATTTTTTGAATAATAATTTTTAAAGATATTTCTTCACGTCATTATGCGGGCCGCAAGTAGAGGTGACATGGGCCGTGAGATTGAGACCCAGGCATTAGAGCCTCTTAATGCGTGTTTTGTTTGGGTTTCCACCGGTGTGGAATTACCAAAAACACAGAGGGCACAGCCTAACATATAAAACAGGAAAAGACCGCCGTGTAATCCATTTATTTCAACAAACAAACTGTATTCTGAATATCACCTTTTTAAACGGTAACTGTAACGGAATACAGTTACTCATATTTTGTATTTTAAATACGTCACGCCAGTACATGTATACCGTTACTCCCCAACACTGTATATAACAGATGGACATGGCCAACATTACATCATCCACTGGCAAAACCTTAGAAGCCTCAAGCTGAGCATTTGAACATCAACTTGTATTCATTTAGACTTAAAGCTAGTGACTCAGACTAAACTCATCAGGAAAAAAAAAAAGATTTCCCCTCTCCCAACCAAAACTGTCGCCCCCTGCTGGCTGTTAGAAAGAGTGCAGGTTTGAGGCATTAAAGCACCTGGAAGCTGCATCCATGTGTAATATACAGACCATAGCCATAAACTGATTTCACCTTATTTGCTTCACACAGAAAAATTCTAAATGTTTACAGTGATTTAAGAGACAGCAGGTGTATGATTTATGTAACAACATGTCAGCCTACTAGCTGAACTTTACTGACAATGCTGCTCACACAGCTTTTTATCCCAAGTTCTTCTCTTCTGGTGAAATCCAGCCTGGACCACTGTGACCAAACTGATCAGGAACAGATTCACCCTTTTTCAGTTCTCTCTTATTTCTTTCCTCTTACTCATACTGGTCATACTTTCCTGTGTGCTTTTAATGCAAGTGACCGAGGGTGGGGGAAATACAGAGTCTTTGTTCCCATAACAGTCTGTGTTAATAAAATCAAGGCAGCAAAGTTGCTGTCTTCAGCTTAAAACTTCCTCTTTTTGTGTCTACAGACAGTGTGGACAGACTTGGAAATATTCTACCTACATTATCAAGGATTACGGGAAATACAGTGATCTGTGGAGCATTGAGCCTGAGCTAAACCGCAAAAGTAAAAAAAAGAAACAAAAAAAGGAAACAGTTTGGAAATGAAATAAAAACACTGTATGCACAAGAAAAGTTGTCCATAGATACTTTGTTTAAAACCAAGAGAGAGAACAAATAGCAATGCAGAGAAATTATTGCTCAAGTACTGTGGGAGGACAGAAGAATGTTGACCCACCAGTCTCTGCTCCTCCTGCAGCCTTTTCTCCAGGCTCTCCTTTGCTGCTTTCAGTGCTTCCTTCAGCCTGCCGGGGACCTGGAGGATGATATTTAAGACATTCTTCATTTTTACTCGTCATCTTTGTTTTTGAACAAACTCACAGCAGTAATGTCAAACTGAACCTCTCACCTTAATCTGGAGCTTTTCTGAACGTTGAAGCTGGACATCACTGAAAAGACTGGAAAACAAAAACTGTGGCTCAGAAAAATAAACCTTACGTTTCTCTTTATTAGGCCTTTATGTGACTGTCTGCCTCTCATAAACACAAGATTTGAGCAGGCAGTGGCTGATGCTTTAGCTCTCACAGACAAAGCTGTGTAACCCGATGCGGCCACATGAGGATATCCCCGTCTCACTGACATCATACAGAGCCAAGAGCAGAACCAGAAAGTCAGTGATGCAGTAGCTCACCCAGTTCATGATCCCTGACAATTCAAAGGCTATTGTAATGTGTGAAACACAAAAACACAGTTATGCTTCGTTGTCACTAATTGGCTGTACATCTGAACCTTTGTCTCACAGGGATTATTTGTACATATGCTTATCCCATTATCTGAAAATAAATAAATAAAAGAGCCAATAAAAGCCATTTATCACACCATCTGTATAAAAGCCTTATAAAGTGTTCTTTCCATCCTCTCCACTGTAGGTTTGTTTCACATAGAAAAAGCGTAACTGAATTAGGAGTAATTTAGCTGGAAAGTCCTCTCCCGCTCATGTGCAAATGTTACAGTGCCAAAGAGGGCAGGCTTGCATGCTTTTAAGGACCCAGAGAACTATACTAGTTGGGACTTTGGCCCCTGACAAGTTTAACAATGTCATCAAGTCAGAGACAACAAGCCAGATGAAAGCAGGCCCTGGTTCTCTGGGCTGATGGTGGGGAAACAACACTGTAAATCAATCTCATTTTACAGAAACTGAAACAAGGTCATCTGTCTGCAGACAAACTGCTGGTTTACGTGGATCTTTAAATTTGGCAGATTTCTGCAGCTACTCCTATACATCCGGAGCTGTAGTGACACAATGTAGAGAACATGCATTTACAGTCCTTTTTTGGGTTTGTGTAGACATAACTTTAAAAAAAAAAAAGCTCCTATGTGCACTTGCAGGATAACAAAGACTCACTGAGGGCTTTCAAACTGTGTGTTACTTTAAAAACTAAAAAGAGGTGAACTCACGGCGTCTGCATGAGTGCCGACACTGTTGGCATCCCGCTTTTACAGGCTTCTGTGGACAGAATGGACTGCAGCACCGACACTGAAAGATAAACCATCAAAGATTAGCGACAATAAAACTGCAATTGCTCCATTTAGACATTTCAGTCTCTACATATTAAAATACAGTGTGTGTACGTGTGCGTGTGTATATTTACGGACCCACAGCTGTGGAAGGGGCAGGGGGGTACTGCTCGATGGGCACGCTGTCTGGCGGTCGGCCGTACGTCATCTCATACAGTAAATGTCCGAAGCAGAAGACGTCAATGCTCTCTGTGGTCTGCCGTGAACACACAAACAGTTTCTGACTCTCAAACCTTCAAACAACAGTTTGTGGATCATCTGGCACACGTAGTTTATTTAGTCTCTCAGTTCTTAATAAATCATTTCAGAGGTCACACTAATTACAGCAATGATAAAAAGAATCTCTGTGTGTAGGTTTAGGTCCATCTTAGTCTCAACTAATCAGGCTAATCTAAACTGAGTCAGTGTGTGCATACGTTAATTTTCCTGAACTGGGTGAAGGCAGGTCGCAGTGCAGAGGGAGCTCCCAGCATGCCGTTCTCCACGTCCATCAGTCGACACACGCCGTCATCCACAAGAACGTTAGACGTGTGCAGGTGACCAAAAAATATACCAGCGTCATGGAGGAGCTTTAGTCCCTGAATATAAACACACAGATAGTCACACAGTGTATGTTGTATATGTGTGTATGTGTGTATATATGCGTGTATATGTGTGTACCTCCAAAATCTGTCGGCCGTACAGTTTGATGTGCGGGAGTTCAAGGCCCTGACTCTTCTTTGGATTGCAGTACTTCTTCAGGTAACTCTCTCTGGGCTTCACCTGGACAAAGGAAGATTTTTGTTTGAACTACTTTTGACCAACTTGACAAACACAGCTTGATCAAGCCTATTTTAAGGAAACCCACCAATGCAAGGCATACAGGAATCCTTCCTCATGCAATAAAAGTCCCATAATGCAACCTGTGTGTTCCAATATGATGAATGTTATTCTGTATAAGCACACCAGCGATGTTTTATTTTAAATTTACCAACTGATGCCGGTCTGCCGCTCAGCTATGGCTTCATATCACACAGGGAGACATTTCGGAGTGTTTAGTCTACTCAGGATGTTTAAATCAGTTTCTCTCTATGTCGTTCCTACGTCTGACTTCCTGCCTCCCTCACCTGTTCCGCGTAGCTTGACACAGCTTCTGCAAAAAGTAGACCTGACACTACTTTAAGCACAATCTTGTCACAAAAATGTGCTGGGGTGGACTAACAGGAGTTGTTTGAGTAGGGAGGAATCAAGTCAGGTGTTATTCCCAGCACAATTTTAATGCAGGCAGAATCTGACAAAACTGCATTTTTTGACTTTGGTAGAGGGATTATAGTTAATAATTGTTAATATTTAACAACTGCTAGCAGTGCTTTGTCTTTTGTTGGATTTGCACATGTAGTTTGACTTATTGGGAAAATACAAATAGTGCAAAAAACTATAAACTACATGTATATAGAGCTAAGTCGTTTCATTAACTGTGACTCATGAAATCAGGCTGAAACTTCAGGGCGCCTCTTTTTGGCTCAGATGCTGTTCGGCCATCTGAAAGTTTGACTGGAGCACTGAAACGCGAACACAGACTTTACCTTACAGATGTGGTCTCTCAGAGAGCCCTTCTCACTGAACGGCCGGATGAGCAGCGCTGAAGACTCGCTGGTGCTGGAGAACAACAGTGGACAGAGATATGGGATCTGTCGAGGAAGAGGAGTTTAATCACTTACAGGCCATAACCGGAAACATATGCAACTCTGATCAGGTGTTTGTCTGTTATACCATTTACAGTGAAGTCAACTTGGCCATTTATGTGCAAAGCTGGTTAGCTTTAGCTGGATTGTCAGTTGACAATTATCAGAATGAACAGTTTCTAAATTGATCTAACAAATTAAGGTACATGATCACATCACTAGCTAGCTCTGATGATTATTTAGTCTAATTTTTGGACAAATATGTGGTGTGTACGTACAGACAGGCTGGTCAACAGCTTTATGGCTGACTGCAGGTCTTTGTCTGACAGGAACTTATCAGGACCCAGGTCCACCTACACACACACACACACACACACACACACACACGTTTTACCCCTCCCTGCTGGGTGATACCACAACATCACCTAATTTTATTGAATCATTTGACCTCTTCTGAGCTTCAGGGGGATAAAACATCACTTAATAGTCAAATTTTTACCAAAAAAGTCATAAAGATGTAAAAGAGCAAAGTTTTTCTTGTTTCTTGAAAACAAGAAAAACTGTTTCCGTGTACCGTCTTCTGAACTCAGCCAGTACCTTATAAA
Source organism: Etia nguti (assembly GCA_015106755.1). Taxonomy (NCBI): domain Eukaryota; kingdom Metazoa; phylum Chordata; class Actinopteri; order Cichliformes; family Cichlidae; genus Etia; species Etia nguti. The sequence continues at coordinate 5,210 of VUQG01023821.1, forward strand.
ACACAATATTTTGGTGATTACAGCATGTGCTATCTAATGCAGATTATTTAAATAATGCATTTCTGACATTCTTGCCATCAGTTTTGAGGCTGAGACACTGAAATATGAAGGATTTAACTCATGAGTCATAAATGAGTTTCCAGAGGTCAAGAGCTGTAAAATCACCTTAGCAGACTTACAAACACAGAGAGATGTGGCAATCTTCATCTCTCCAAAAAGCTTTTAAAATGTAATTTATGGTAAAGTCAGCAAACTTTTAAAGCAGTTTTCATATGATTTGATTGGCGATTCTATACATGCAGTTTCACATGCAGTTAACCATTAAAATAAATATTTATGATAAGTGCTTCCACATTATAATTGATCAAACAAGAGCCCGCAAGAGCTCCAAAGCCTTTCAAGTTGTCTGCAGTGAAAAGGTGAAGAGGCTTTCGGCAAAAGATGATATTTAGCCACCGTTTTTATTCAATTCATATTTTTTAATTCGTCATTTTTCAGTGTCACAGGAATTCTTTCTGTTTTACTCACCCAGCTCAGCAGGTACCTCTCTTTGGACTGCTCTTTGTTTTTGACTAAAAAATATTTCTTTCTGATCCTCCAGCCTGAAAAAACAAAAACAAAAAAACAACAAAAAATAGACAACAGCGCCTCACTTCAACTGTAACTCAACCAATAAGAGTCAAACATTTAGTCTAATATACTGCAGGCACCATCACGGGCTTCCTCTCACAAATAAAACGCTGAATTCATATCCAGCTTTACGCTGTCACAGGCTGCACGGATTTTGTTGTTTCAGTCGTAACTGACTGGTTTGGCCGGTCACCGTTAGTGGAACAATTATACTTTTAGCTTCTGTGCCACCCCCTAAAATACCTCCAGCTTCTTAGCAGTAAGTATTTTCTCATAATTTCATTTGCAGCTGTGAAAGATAAAGCTATCAAGTTCATTTAAAAACAACAAGGGTAGACCACAGTGCTGTATAATCAAAATGAATAAAACAGAGGCGGAAATACAGAAAAACAAAACAAGAAAAAAAACAAGAAAAAAAAGAAACATGTCAATCTTCAATTACACTGAGCTTACTTCCTATTTATTAAAAACTAAATGAAATGAATTACTTGAATTTATTCAAATAATGGCTGACATTAACCCATAATCACTGCATTTTAATCTAAAAGAAAAACTGTAGGAGGGTGAACATAAAGTGACAATAACAGATGTCAGCAGCTGGATGGAAGGTCGGCACAAACACCACCAACCCGTCCATGATCATCGTCATTAGAAAGGAAAACAACGCTTATCCAAACACTGCAGTCACAGCACTCTAACTAAATCAGTCAGATTTCTTTTTAATGTATCATGTGACTTAGTCTTACCCATGTCTCTGAGAGGCTCCAGGACCTCCCACTTTGGGTCTGACCTGAAGAACATGGAGACCTGCTGCAGGGCAATTTCTGAGAGAGTAAGAGTGAGAGTGAGAGTGAGAGAGAGAGCGACACACACACACACACACACACACACACACACACTTTAATGAAACTAAAGACTCGCTAAATTACATGCTCTCTGAGGATGGGATCATGGCAGCTGCAAGTATGAGTTCGCAGACTACAGCCGTTGTGGGAAATATACCAAAACAAACAAATCTTCATATGTGGAGTCAGAAAATAAACTGGGAGGAGACCCATGACAAATTTGCTTCCTTTTAGCTCTGAACTCATATTTAATTTTAATGTCAACTACAGCTGTGTAAAGTTCTGTATCTTGCAGGATTGCAATCTAGATGTGCCATTCTGTTTTTAGTTCCTGCTGCAGTGTTTCCAGAACCTCATACTGTAATGATCACACACACGATGAAAACGCCAGCCACACCATCACAGCTGCCCAAATACTGTACATGACAGTTGTTCCTAACAGTGCGTGTTCATGTCATCTGCCTCCCGGTATATCAGAAAGTGGGATAGATGAGCAGATGACACGACAGCTCTCACAACTAAGATAAATCTGATATGAACCCTGCTCACTGGAGCTCACAAAGCTTTAAAGGTGTTTTATCATTTTTGCGTCTCTTTTGAATCACTCTGTCGCACCAAAGTCAGAACATGTTAAAAACTACAAAAATGTATCTGTCACAAGACACTTTCATGCATCTCCAAACCAAACCGACATGATTGCACCTTTAAGTCCCTCACATTTTAGAAACCAACCTTACTTTTGTAGTTCATACCTGCATATGAAAACAAAATAATAAAATACTCATTTTTTATATACTGTCGTATTTACTGTTGCTTAACCCTGGTCCCTAATGGGACCATTTATGCAGCTAAACACCATCAAACAGGTGAGAAAAACGCTGTGTAGCATGTGTTTGTTGTTGGTGGCCAAAGAGCTTTTGTGAGATGTTTTCTGTCTACAGCTAAACACAAATCATTTTCTGGCATCAAATCAGCTGAAACTGGTTCATGTTTTAGGGGGCTAACGGGATCATTTAGGAATGTGTCCCAAACGTCCACTGAATCGCCAGGCTTATGGACGTGTGTGAAATCCAGTAAACTGAGAGCGAGCAAACCTGTGTAGTTGGCAGAGTAGTTGTTGGGGTCCAGAAACTTCTTGACTGGGAGGGAGCTGCAAAGCAGAGGATGCTGGGTAACTGTGTCCAGATAAGTTTGCAGTCCTCTCTGCCTCTCTGCGATGAACTCCCGGTCCATGTTTCCAATGAGCTTCTTAGGAGGGAGAGGGAGAGTGATGCCGCACACCTGAAGAGGAGGACAGAGAAAAGTGTTCATATTTTTATCAACAGGGTTAAAGAGATTTTTTTCTGTATGTTCTAACACTACATGAATGAAAAATCACAGTCACTCTGTTTTCCACAGTTCTTCTGCATGCTGACTGAAGACTGGGGGCTGATGGGACGTCAGGGTCAGAGTGAGACCAATGGAGAGGAAATGAGCATGCAAAGCCTCAGCAGAAAAACGGTTAAGTTCCTGTTATCCAGGAATGATATGTCCTTACTCTGAGACAAGTAACAACCATATCTTTAGCAGTCAGATACAACTCAGCTCCACTGACTGTTAAATTATCACAAAGACATGATAACTGACTGAAGTGTTTAGTGTTATTATTAGATAGACTGAGAAAAAGATCATTTCTGGGTTTCTGTCAGGTAGAAAGCTTTGAAAGGCAAACTTCCTCCATGTGCTAATATTTGTTGCTCATGTTCTTATATGTATTGCATCACCGTATACTGCAACATAGAAATATGCAGAGCAGAGCCGAAAAAGTAACCACAACATAATCTGATCAGGAGAAGCTTTGCAGACTGAGCAGATTGTGGTTTCCCGAATTTAAGCATCATTCTACTTTCCCTGAAAATGGAGGAACACTAGATTACAGAAACATTTAATGTAAATTTTACCGCCATAAAACCTACTTACTGTATGTTTTTGCACTTCCACTATTTTCCATTGCTTTTATTTCCTCTCTGTTTGTAGTTGTGCACTGCAGACCTGTAGCATTTTGTCTCTGCATACTTTCTAAAATTAAGACTACAGCTGTGCATTAATAACAATGAATCAGTGCAAAGATAACTGCCGGCCTGTTATACCACCAGCCGAGGCTTCTGGGAAATGCAAACAGCAGAGTTTTGAACCCGACGTAAGCAACCGTCTCTGAGCTTTCACAAACAGGAAGTAGATTGGGCAACACTGTTTTAGTGGCTGTAAGAGTTTCTACAGGCACTTTTAGTCTGTGGACTGCTGCCGTTTTTAAAAAAGTCGTAGCAAAAGAGCAACAAGTCTCTCACATATTACTGCTGCTCATTTCCACAGCTGACTACTGTGAGCTAATGTGATGTCTCCAAGTGTGTTGTTTCCACGCCGTTCATGCGAGCAGCATAACAAATTCAATGTTTAATCTACTCAAACGTCAATGAAATAACCTACGTGCTGAGTCAGTCTCTGAAACACAATGATACTTCATTCGCTGTCATGCAGTTCAAGGAACTCACCATCAGGCCGCTGTTTAGAACGTCAAAGTCACTGTAACGTCGAATCACCTGCAACAAACACACACACACACCTGTCAGAATTGCAGCGTTACAGGTCATTAAGATTCTTTAAACGCTGACTTTGGAAGGCTAAATGCGAGGTGAGCATATGTACCCTGCCTTCTTTAAAGTTCCTCCAAGTTGCACAGCTTAACAGTAAAAACATTTTGGTTGGATATTTCCAGGAAGCTGTGAATTAAAATCATAAAAAAACAGGACTAATGGAAAACAAATGATGTTTTTAGAACTCCCTTTTTAACAGGAAGAGAGCTTCAGCAGATCCAGTTGGGTAGTGAGAGAAGAGAGAAGACAGAAGAGTAAGCACAGAGAGAAACAAATCAGGAGTGGATAGAGGTGTTCTGGGCATCACATGAAGTTCCCCCAGCACTCTGAGCCTATAGCAGCGTACCAAAGGGATGCTTCAAGGTTACCTGATCCAGCCCTAGTAAGAAGTAAGAATCCAAACTAGGAGCTGGTTCCAAAGAACAGGGGCCATACTTGCTGAAGGCTCTCCCTCCCATTCTACTTTTAAATACTCTAGGAACCACAAGTAAACCAGTAGTCTGAGAGCAAGTGCCCTCCTGGGATAATAAGGCACTATGAGGTCTTTAAGATATTATGGGATCTGATTACTCAACACTTTGTATGTGAGAAGGATTTTAAATTCATATCTAGATTTAACAGGGAGCCAGTGTGGGAGAAATATGCTCTCTCTTTATAGTCTCTGGATCAGCTGGAGGCTTTTCAGGAAGTTTTTAGAGGAACCTGATTATAAAGAATTACTGCAATCCAGCCTAGAGTGAACAAATACATGCAAAATGAGGTTTTCTGTGTCACTCTGAGATGGGAGGTTTCTCATTTTTTTCAATTTTGTACACATGACACAGCAGTCCTACAAGTTTGTTTAGGTTAAGTAAGCTCAAGTTTGTTTAGGTTAAGTAAGCTCAAGTTTGTTTAGGTTAAGTAAGCTCAAGTTTGTTGGGTTAAAGTAAATATCCGGCCCAAGATGACTTGAGGTTCATCACAGCATTACTGTGCTGATATTTTACGTTTGTCAAGAGAGAGCACACAGCCAGAAGAGTATAGCAACGATTACTTCTCTTCTAAATCACATTTATTTTCTTTTTACTTCAATTTTCTGCTAAAGACTACAACAGATGCATCAGCAAAAATAAAGAAAAAAAATGTACAGACACAAATAAAAACCAGGATGAAATAGCAAACACAATCTAAACGTTTGTGAGGGCAGCTGTAGTACAGTATGTGATTTTCAGCCTAATGTGAATGTTGGGCCATTGATTCTCCAGGTGACCAATTTGAGGCTGTTATTAGAAGATTTACCTGCCAGCTGTTGTCTGAAGACACGCCCCTCTGGACTCGGATGATGTACTCCTGAGAGACAGAGAAAAAATAGAAAATAGAACCATTGTTTTATTATATAGTGTAATTGTGTAATTGAAAACAAAAGGCAGAGCTGAGAATAAGGTTTCACTTGGATTAAATTTAACCCTTTAGTGTCACTAAAAGGAAGAAAGCAAGGAAGAAAGAAGGACGCAAGGAATGAAAAAGCAATGGATAGATGATAAATGGAGGAAGAAATGAATAAAAGATGGAAAAAAGGAAGGAAGGGAAAAGGAAGGAAAAGAAAGAAGCAAGGCAGGGAGGTGGATGGATGGAAAACAAATAAGTGAAAGAAAGGAGGATAGATGGAAGAGAGGAAGGCAGGAAGGGAAAAGGGATGAATGAAAGGCAGGAGGAAGGAAAAAAGAAAGAAAGATGGATGCATGGAAGGAAGGAAGGAAGGAATGAATGAAAGGGATTGGATGGATGGATGGATGGAGCAGGATAATCATTTTAATGAGGTTTCATGTTTTAATGATCAAAACTGTTACTAAAATCCACTCACTCGCACCAACGTAGTAAACAGCAAATAAAAACACTTAAAGAAATCAAACTTTCAACAAATTGAACAACAAAAGAAATAACTCTCGCAGCGAGGCCAGCTGCGCAGGAAAGGCACTGTTAAAGGAGTTCACACATGCTGGGTGAATTCCCTTTCTGTTTCATTTCCACATAAATGATCCAGATCAGAAGATCTGTCTGCTCATGCCATCCTCGTCACAGATCTTTGCAATGAAGCTGCTGAGCAAAATATTTTCTCGAAAGTCAGAAACGATGGATGCGAATATGAAAACAGGACCGAGCGTGTAAACGCTGCATTTTCCCCTCTTTAATCCTCTCAGTCCACTAACCGTCTATTTCAAGCTTTCAGAGCTTCAGATTTCTGCTGTAATCGTGCAATCAATTATGTGAGCCGAGCAGCTTCACAAACAGCTAAAGGCCTGAAATCACTGCCGTCCAGCTGATGTTCGTTAATAAGATCTCTCATTTTGGAGCTTCATGCCACTAAAATCAGCTCCTCTTTCACCTTTTAAACTACTGTCTTTTTATCTTTTCTTAACACCTTTTATGTCTCATAAAGTAAAGCCGCTAACATGAGGTGGCAGACCGGTGGCTTTTATACACAACTGCTGCAAAGCCAAATGTGTTTTCTTGGTCGATATTTTTATAAAATGTTTTATATTCAGTGAGGTGTACAGCTTCCAAATGTGTAGATCTTAGAAAACAGTCAGGATAGATTTGAACTTCCTGTTCTTCCCTAATAAATATTGTGTTTTTCTAGTATTCACCTCTGAATTAGATTTTCATTTATACAGACTAGTTTTCTGAGATGTTCCATGGCTACGTTTCCAAAGGCAGAACCTTTACTTTGGAGACAAACTGTTTCCGTTCACTTTTTTGTTGCTCAGGTTGGATAACAAAACAAGGTGATGTTGAATTATATCACAATTCTTCATCCAAAGCAAAAATGAGACGGGCCAAGTTTTCAGATTGATGTTGAAGAACAAACAAACACGTGTCAGTTTACATTTGCATTAGAGGAAGTAGGATGATGAAAGGAGGAAATACCCTAAAAGAAAACTGGCATTTCTCATTATTCAAAAGCTGCACTGAATTATACTTTGTGTACTTAACCATCAAAGCAACCTTATCTGAGTTGATTTATTCGGGCTATGATGTTTGCAGATGACACTGTGATCTGTAGTGAGAGTAGGGAGCAGGTGAAAGAGTCTGGAGAGGTAGAAGTATGCATTAAAGAGAAGAGGAATGTAAGCCAGCAGAAGGTGGATAAGTTTACTACCATCCACACAAGAGGTGAAGCAGAGAGTGCAAGCACGGTAGAGTGGGTGGAGATAAGTGTCAGGGGTAATTTGTGACAAAAAGACAGAAGAAAGAGTGAAAGGGAAAATTTACAAGACTGTTTTGAGATTTGCTATGATGTGTGGTTTGGAGCCACTGAGAAAGAGAGAGGAAGTCGAGCTTGCGGTAGCAGAGTTTAAGATGCTCAGATTTTCAATGAGAGGGATAGAGTAACAAGGATGGACAGGACTAGAAAAAAGGACAGAAATAAGTACTGCCAGAGGGGCAGCCAGGCAGAAATAAAAGAAGAGCACAGAGAATATTCATGGATGCAGTGAAAGAGGACAACCAGAGGGCTGACAGAGGAGGATGGTAGGGATGGAGGCAGATGATCTGCTGTGGCAACCCCTAAAGTGAGCAACCAAACACTTTCCATATGATGTGTAAACCTAAGATTGCGTAAAGTGTATTTAAGCAGTACTTCTATTTAAACAAGTAGTGCTTTTTCACTTTGGTACACTGTTAAGTGCAAGTGACTTACCCTTTGTATTTAAGGCACGTTCAAAACAGATGATGGTATAACTTGCCCCACTTTAGCTACACCACTAAATGCTTTACTTTTCTTTTTTAAATAAAGCCAATTTATCAGAGTTTTTCATCCAGATAAGCAAGTGAAAATTACCAGGATTGTGATAAAAAAAATACTTTTGAGCATTTTCTTTAAGTAGGGTTTAAGTTATTAAATGCCTTTTTGTTAATCTAATGGCCAAAAATAACAAAAATATATATACACTCCTTTTAAGGGAGTTAACACAACACTGTACCTCTTGTATTCGCAGACCAATAATGCCTAACCACCCCAGATTTTTATCCAGAAAAAAAGCTGCTATGAAATTTTACAGCAAGTGTTTAAATTCCCTGAATCTTCTAATTAAGGTTGTTACCACATCAGAATTTCACCTGCACATTACCTGCCAGAAGAGCTCACTATGATGAAATTATTCACATATCCACAGAAGAGCGAAAACTTTGTTTATGAGGTGATTTGTCTCTTTTTTTGCCCTAATGAATTACACTCAGAGTAGTGAATGGAGGTGGAGAGAGTGAGTCTATAACCACAGCTGTAAAAAAAAAAAAACTACAGTTACAGCACCTGACACAATCCAGTCAGTGTAACAGCTGCCAAATGAAACCATAAAGCTCCATAGTCCACACTGAGACTTTATGATGTGCATCATAAACATGATATAAATAATTAAATTAAAACACAACCCTACATCTAATGACTTCTTCCCATTTAAGTCTAATGACTTCTTCCCATTCCCGCATGCACTCCCGTAATGCAGTGTTGGAAACATCACCGTAAACGAAACTCGTGAGAGACTCAAGCCCATCAGTGTTTCTTTCTGTGTAGTCAGCTGTTTGTAATTGGTGATAGAGGAGAATGACTAGCAGTGCTTTACTGCCTGAGCACAGTGTAGTAACCAGAGGCCTGTCCTCTCAGAGCTGCATTAATTCTGGAGCTGCTTACATGTTGGGAAACTCTGGAAAGGTCTTGTGACAGTTTTGGCATCACACAAACAGCAAAACATAGCTTTAAACGCACAGAGAGCTGCTTATTTTTGTTGATTCTCACTGTGGGCTGAAGAATGAGGGAAAACAATAACCCCGTGGATTAACAGATATAAATAAATACGGGAAAACAGGACGTTAATCATTAATACTCACATCCAGCTGTATTGGTGCCTTCAGTGGAAGCCATGATTCTGTTTTACAGTGCCTGACATTAGCGTGCTAAGCTAACTGGCTAGCTCAGCTGATCCCAGCCGGACTGTCAACAACGAACAGGCTGCCATGCACCCATTATCGGACAACCGCCACAGTTCAATGACATCAAGTTTACTTTATTCACCAACGCTTCTCACTGTAAGGCTGCACATTTTAATATAACGTAACATGGGGCATTGCTTTTTGCCTCTAAATCTTTGGCCTCTAACGCCATCAGACACCGCCCCAAACTCCATTGAAAAATCCGATAATTTTACAGTTTCTGTGGATTTCAGCAGTTGCTTAGTAATAATCACACATTTTATCAGCTTACATATACACTGGCCCAGGCTCACTTTGATCTGCTCTAGTTAACTTGTCAAAAAAAAAAATCACATTTTTTAAAATAAATATCCAGCACTAAAAAATATGGAGCTGAAGAAAATAACTACAGAATCTAGTTGAGTTGCTTTCTTGAAGTGATTGGATGCCGAATATTAAATTAGCCCATTAAAAACAAAAAAACAAAAAACAAACCACCAGCCAATGGGTGCTGCTGTTTCAACAGTAATCTAAAAACGCAAAATATTTAAAAGGACTTTGGTATATAACTGAAAAACTCGAATAATGATGAAAGCGATCCTCGGGGGGCAACCAGTGTCAGTGCTCCGCTGTAAACAGCAGAAAAGCTTCCCGAAAATCAGTGACAGCAACAGTCTGGGAAAACTGTCCGATAATGGAATTACACTGCCACTTTAATGGTCTGTTCGCGTTTAAAAGTCTGTCGCCTGACTTGGCAGGTATGTTCTCACTGCCAAACTGACTGTGAAGTCTGTGGTTAGTGGTCGGGGGTGCAGCTCACAGGAAAAGAAACTAGTCTTGTCCAGCGTGTCCGATAATTGAACTAGCCACGCAGCCATCGACTGAAAAACGCCCCCTTGTAGGAACCCCCCCCCCC
>VUQG01023821.1:15200-30858 GCA_015106755.1 Etia nguti
GACCCCCCCCCCCCCGAAAACTGATATTTTTTAGCCACCGCAACACCGAGGAGTGAGTCATGCTGAGGAAACATTAACAACGATTTTACTGTTGAAGCCGCGGGCTGTCAGCGGTGAACCGGCAGGGGTTTTGGGTTAACACTCACCGTGTGGGACTGCAGGTTCTGGCTGGCTTCGATCATCGCCGTCAGGGGCACCGTATCGTCCAGTAGCAGCCTGCTGGGGGCCGGCTTCTCCAGGAAAGACATCCTGGAGGGTTAGCGGTGGAAGTCCTATCTGAATGTCAGTCTGTCACCGCGGGGAAGACGAACTGCGGAAACCCGAGAGAAAACAACTAGCGAGCTGACAGCCTAGCTTGGATATGCCGTAACCAGGAAGCGCAGCTCGGAGCAAACGTCAAGCTGATTCTCCGTTTTAATTGGATATCGAGAAACCCCGTAGAGAAGCATCATCGCCACCTGCCGGTCAGGAGGAGAATGGTTTCTCAAATTATTTCCAAATGATCGTTATTATTTTGTGTACTTCCAATTTGTAACTAACACAATTTTGGTCAAAATTTATCTAAAGAATTATGTCTGTTTTTTTCCTTTCATTTCTTCTTTAAGCATTTTTATGTGGTTATTAGTCATATACACATCCATTCAACCACATTTTTTAAAATTTGACTTTAAATGAGTTAGCCTGAATGATTGTAAACTGTCAAAAAATAAACAATGAATATCAGGTTGGAGGACAGAGATAAATCAGATAATACAATGGAAATAAAATAAGAATCTACAGCCATCTGTGTTAAATAAACAATAATTAAAATAAAGTATAAATGAAAGAAATGAAGTCAGACACATTAAAAAACATAGATGCAACTGTTAAATAAACCTAGAAGTGCAACTTTTGAAAACATTAAAAAAATTATTTAATCAGATTTAACTATGATCACTGAGATTAGAGTTTAATTTAGAAATGCTTTAAATAGTCCTCTGCAAGTGTACACTCACCAGCCAGTTTATTAGGTACACATGTTCAACTGGTTGTTAATATAATTATCTAATAAGCCAGTGACATGACAGCAGCTCAGTCAATTAAGGAATGTAGACAATGACAAGACGACCTGCTGAAGTTCAAATTGAGCCTCAGAATGAGGTGAAGATTTAAGTGACTGTGAAGATGGCATGGTTGTTGGTGCCAGACAGGCTGGTGTTCTGCTTGGACCTTTCTGTACAACCATCCAAGCAGCAGCTCTCTGGGTGAAAATGCCTAGTTGACGTCAGAGGAGAATGGCCAGGTTTAGTACCAACTGAGCATCATTTAAACTCTACAGTCCATCCGAGTGTTGTTGACCATGTCAATGTCTCCTTTAGCCTTCAGTTCTCAATACTAACAGGGTATACCTAATGAAGTGGCCCCATAAGGTACATTCACTTGACTGAACAGCTGTCCAGCTTCACTCTGCAGTGCTCACTTAAAAAAAAAAAAGTGTTGTTTCACATGATTAATCATTAAATGTGATGACTGCACCAGCCAATCATGCAGTATGGAAATATAAACATATGTCATTATGTTAAGTAAAGATAATAAAATACTCACCCCTATAATCAGCTGAAGGAAATAAGTCAGTAAAAAGACAAATAGAAGGATCACAGTATGGTGGAAGGAAAGAAAGCTGTGTGTGTGTGATGCGAGTGAACAGATGGGTATAACAACACGAGCAGGTTTGAAAAATTCAAAGACAAATTTATTATTTTTATCTCCACACAAAAGATTTCAAACAAACAAACAAAGCAGAGCTGGAAACAAATATCAGATGTTCTGCCTATAAACACGTTTTTCTTACTTTGAGCAATAAACAAAGTCCCTCGTGCACAAAATAATATTTCAAGGAGACAGTGAGCGTATCCTCTCACTCCTGCTGCTGCTGCTCCTCAGGCATCATCACCATCACCTCACCCTCCATCACCACTTTATCCTTAACAGAGCACGTCACGGCGATGAAGGCGAACGACATCTTAATCTTGCGGACTTCGGCTTCGGCCAGCACCTCCTCTCCAATGTAGAGCGGCGCTGGGAAGCGGATCTCCTGGTACAAGAAGATGCAGCCTCGACCTGGCATCCTGGTGCCGAGCACGGCCGAGATCAGGCCGTTGATGAGGACGCCGTGCACGATGGGTGTCTCGAACGAAGTGGTGCTGGCGTAGGCCGGGTCCAGGTGAAGGGGGTTGGTGTCGCCTGTCAGCTCTGCGAACACTTCCACGTCACGGGAGGAGAACGCTTTGGTGAGGGAGGCTCGCTGGCCGATGTGGAGTGGCCGGCTGAGGTGAGGAGCCGCTGCGATGGAAGACAGTGGCAGCTTATTAAAGACTCGCCTCCACAGGAAACTCATCGCGGGAAAAAACCACGCTCCTCCGGCCTCAGTCGAGCTGTAGATCCCGACTGTTTCCTGTCAGCGCCAACAGGAACGGAGACACCTGAACACAGCACAGTGCAACAGAAAGATGGTCTTTATAATCTCTCGGATGAAATATTCCTCAAACACAAATGATGCAACATTACTGCAACATTCCTTAAATTAGAGAAGACCTAACTGAAACCTTTGCAAAATGCACAACTCAAAAATCATCCTTATGAGGCTTGGTCATGATTTTCAGCATTTAAATTAAAAAAAATGTTATTATTCTATGGTTGGAAGCTTGTTTCTACACCAACAAAAACCCCCAAAAACATTTTTTGCCAATCATAAGTAAAAATTTTCGAGTTTTAATCTCAAAATTTCCAGCAAAGTTGAAATTTTGACTCATTTTTAAAGGAGTTTTAGTTTGTAAGTCAAAATTCCTGCATAATAATCCAAAGTTTTGACCTACAGATGGAACAAAATGATCGTTTTCCATAATGGGCCTCTAGGGAAGAGACAGTGATCTGCACTGTGGTGCATGCACTTGTGAGTCCGTACAGAGCACCTTGAGAAAGCAGGGCGTTTCTTTTAGCCACACCAACACAATCTTTGCTCACAACTGAAACTTAATTCCTCCAAAGAAAATCCAGCATCAACTGCAGAAGCACCAGCACAAGAGGCTATAATGCCAAGACATCTAAAAACAGCAGCCTTGCTGATACAGTTCACGAGACGCTCTGAAGGGGAGATCAGCAACTTTAAATATACGAGTTCCTTTCTTGAACTTTTTCAGCACACCTCGTATATGAGAGAAATAGAGAAGGGCAACGCCCCCTTAAGTCAACCATGCTGTTGCGTGCCTCCTAGTCTCTTTCTCATGGTGACGAATGCCGCTATGATTGCAGCCTTGCTATTGTGCGTCACATGAATCCCTACTGATCACCTTATCTATTGTATGCAACTTTAATCTAACAATAGCAGCTACAAAAAGAGCTACATATTTTTTGGCACTAATCTGTTTAAAACAGTAAAAAATACCCAGTTCCATCCTCTTTAAACCTCATAGTGCACACTTAAAGCAACTTCTTCATTACTTCATTTAAATCCACTGCGGCAGTGTCCAGAAAAGCAAAAAGAACAACAACGAAAAAGCTCACGTATCACCTGTAGAGATTAAAGCTGAGGCACAGGAACTTTCTTCTTCAGCTCATGAGTGTGAATACAGGCAGCAGGAACATCGTTCTGCACAATAAAGCTCAAACATACGTGTGATGCTTCTACACAGACGTAATTTTTTTGTGCCTGGCGGCAGAGATAATCTCCTCAGAGGTAATGTGGTCGGGAGGGGCGGTGAGGTTTTCACAGCTGATGGTCTGAAGGTCGATGCAGAGCTTTGATGCTCGGCACAAAAAACACACGAGGCCCAGCCATCAGAGACTTGCTGGAAGGTGATTGATCGGTTTTTCACGGTTTTGTGGCTCAGAAGCTGAAAATCAGTGAAGAACTTCACTTTGTTCACCCTCATTTGCAAACAAGAGACTATCCTACAGATGTGTATACTACAGCAGGTGATACCAGCACAAGAGAGGATGATGTGCATCAAATTAGCAGCTTTAATGACGACAATCTGGAGGAAAAAATGTTAAGATTTTCAGCAAGTTTGGTACAGTTTATTTTTCTGCAAAATATTTAAACAGATTTATTAGTTATCATTCGTCATCATTTAGTCTAGTAACTTCTCTAGGAGTGGATCACTTCTGAGAAAATTCTGATTATGAGAGAAGAGGGGGGGATTAAGTCTGCTGACCTGCAGGACTCTGAAGGCACAGGCCTTGTTCTGGTAGGAGCCGAGAAGAGTCAGGGAGCTCCACAGCTTCACCAAACTTCTGCAAACACACACACAAAAAAAGAAAACGATACCAACAAGTGCTGGTTAGTCTGGCTCAGTTTCAGTTGTCCCATGCACTTCCAAAATGCTGCCAGAGTAAAAACCCCCCACCCCCTTTCTGTCCTGGTTGGTGGTCACCTGCTAGAAACACGGAGGAGAGCAGTCAGGGTGTCCTCATCGTACTTCAGGACATCAAAGTTCAACGCTGCTCCCACCTGAAGAGTGAAAACAAAGTCAGAAAAGCTAAACTGCATCGCTCCACGCTACGCATGAATTAGGACCCTGGGATTCAGATAGTTTGGACTATCCAGAACATCTTCCTTTTCTTTATATCTGCTTCAATCTCACCCTCCACATTCAGCATCTTCTGTCCAGTATTTGCACCATCCCTCCTCTGCACACGTCCAAACCATCTCAGCCTTGTCTCCAACTTTGGCCCTTAACTGCTCAGCCTGAGCTGTCCCTCTGATCTGCACTCATTTCTAATCCCATTCTGGTCAATCCCAGTAAAAATCTTAGTATATAGAAATCAGCCCATCTTGCGCAGCTATAACAGCTTCACTCTTCTGGTAAGGCTTTGCACAAGATTTATGAGTATGTGTTTATGGGAGTTTGGGACCATTTTTCCAGAAACACATTTGTGAGGTCAGACACTGATGTTGGAGGAGAAGTCCTGGCTCACAGCCTCCGCTCGAATTCATTCTAAAGTTCTTCTTTCAAGTTGAGGTCAGGACTCTTTGCAGGCCAGTCAAGTTCTTCCATTTAGACTTCCTTTCACTTGAACTAAGTGGAAAACAACCCCACATCATAATCCCCCCTCCCCTAAACATTATACATGGCATCGTGCAGACAAGTACGATTCTCGCCAAACCCAGACTCGTCGGTTGGATTACCAGACGGAGAAGCGTGATTCATCTCTAAATAGCACACATCTGCACTGCTTTAGAGTCCAGTAGTGGTGTACTTTACACCACTCCATCCGACGCTTTGCTTGGCCT
Source organism: Etia nguti (assembly GCA_015106755.1). Lineage (NCBI taxonomy): Eukaryota > Metazoa > Chordata > Actinopteri > Cichliformes > Cichlidae > Etia > Etia nguti. The sequence goes on from VUQG01023821.1 coordinate 20,473, forward strand.
GGATGCAGCTGGTCGGCCATGGACACCCATTTCATGAAGCTCTCTACGGACTGTTCTTTGATCTAATCTAATCATGATCTAATCTTAAGGCCACATGAAGTTTGGAAGTGTGTAGATCGACTCTGCAGAAAGTTGGCAACGTGTGCACACTAGGGCATAATGACTGGAACACCTGAATTCATTGATTTGAATGGGTGAGTGAATACTTTGGGCAATATAGTACATTTAATGCAAATCTATCCACACATTATACAAACTTTCTAAAACTCAGAAGAACAAAACAAGTAAAACAAACATGGAAGCTCCTTGACTCTTCACTGGTCTCACCTCTCCATACAGAGACTTCAGGCCTGTGATGATGAAGTACTTCAGTTCAACGGCAGTTAGTCTGGTTGACTCATCCTCCAGCACACTAAAGACATAGACAAAAAAAATAAAGTATGTATATGGATCAGCACAACATCAAACTCTAAAAACACGATGAGGGACTTACAGGTGGACCTTCAGGTAGTGGTACGGTGAGGCGTTTTTCAACACGACCCGTTGGTAGACAGATGCGTCTTCCTTCTCCTCCACCTGTTTCATTCTATCAGAGCATCAGTGGCTCAGTCTCTGTCTGATGAAGAGCAGCAGGTGGATCAGCTGACTGTTAAAAATAAAAAATAAAAAAAATCAAGACAGTGGAGCTTACAGAGTCTCCTCGACATGTCTTCATTTTATCGTTAGTCAGTAAATACCTGTACTAAAGCAGGAACCGTGTGCGTTACACTTTAGTTTCCACAAGCTTGTGAGGGGCTGTCAGTGTACACCCGTGGTGTCCAAACCCAGGCCTCGAGGGCCAGTGTCCTGCAGGTTATAGATGTGTCCTTGATACATCACAGCTAATATAAATGGCTAAATTACCTCCTCAACATGTCTTGAAGTTCTCCAGAGGCCTGGTAATGAACTCATTTGATTCAGGTGTGTAGACCCAGGGTGATATCTAAAACCTGCAGGACACCGGCCCTCGAGGCCTGGAGTTGGCCAAGCCTGGTGTACACTATCAAAGACTTGTAGCAGCAGGTGTTTAAAGCATTTTGTAAGTACTTTAGTTACGGGCTGAACCTTTGGACTGCAGCTTTGGGTAACAAAACTGCTGCATTTACACAAAAGCAAACAACAAAGACAAACAGAAACACCTCAGAGGAAACCTGATATACTCTAATATATTAAATTTTGCGAAGCCCAGAGGTCTGACAGTGAAACCTTAATAAAACACGAGGAAAACTCCGTACAGCCTCCAAAACCCGAAGCTGAAAGCAGCTAAACCGGGACAAGGTGAACCCGTTAGCTTCAGCTAAGTTATTGTAGCTGCTAGCAGCTTCTCTGTTAGCGACTCCGCTCACAGACGAAAATGAACGTTTTCAATTTGTTCTGAAGTATAATAAATGCAGAAGTACTTCACTCACCAGCTGCTACAACGTGGAGGACACACAGCCAAAAAGTGCGCAGTCCCAGAGAAATGTCTTTCACCAAGCGGAGCGGACCCCAGGAGCGCATGCGCAGCCAGCTTTTACAAAGATGCGTAAAACTGCGAGATGATCACTCTTCGTCACAAGATGGCTTATTTTGTCTAGTACGTTGAAAACATTGTATGGAAGCTTGTTTCTGCCACTGCCACATAAAAACATTTTTGCCATCTATCAGTTGAAATTTCGACTTACTAACTCTGACAAAATAATGTAAAATTAATTTGTGAAATTTTCACTTATTGAATCAAGATTTTGAGGTAATAATCCAAATATTTGTCTTATGGATGACACTTTTTTTTCCAGTGGTGGATCCAAGCTTCCACATAATTTTTCTCTATGGCAATAAAAATGAATAATTAATGAATTCATTATTATTTTTTATTTCAGGTTGTATTTCACAAGAATGGATTCACCTCCCTCACAGTGTCAAAAATAACATTTACAACTTGTGTAACCCTAACCCTAACCTTTCAGTGGTGCTATTAAATATAATATAGCATATTAAACTTCACAGGTTGAGCTTACATCATTCATCTTCTTGGGCACACACATCCTGCTTTAATCTTGAGTGGGCCAGACCAGTGAAACTCCTCTTGCTGTCAGTGTAAAAAGAAGTTTAACAACATATTCAAGTCAGTTGAACTGCTACTTTACTTCAATACATTGTACAAAGTAGTTCTCTCTACTTTTTTTCATTTCAGTTCCTAAAATTATGTCGCTTTTTAGTATTTTAATCATGTTTCATCTCGTCAAACACATTTCATTGTAATGCTGACCCTGTACTAACTACATGTGACAAATAAATCTGAATTGCAGGGCCTCGGGGGCAGTGACTACTTCCTGTGCATCTCGAATAAATTACTTGATGTGCCAACAATCTTAAAAACACAAAATCTTTTAATTTCACAATTTTTCAAACTTTATAAATTAAAGTTAATAGCTAAAGGATACAAATCACATATTAACCAACAGTAAATTTTTCATTGTAAATTCAGTCTGATGGTGTTTTTGTGATGTTAACTATGCAGTCTGTCCACTGCAGCACATTTCGCTCACAAACAGCTGCAAACAAAAGACTAAAATACAGTTTTAGGAAAAGTGAAACATGAAAACGAGGATTGATTTTATGACATTAAACTCTAAAGATTATGGACATCAGCCACCTGCAGGGCGGTGAGTGAGAGTCAGACAGATGAAAACATCAGGAATATCTTAAAGTAAAGTAATACTTTTGTGCGTTTGTTCAGTTTTTTTTACAGACATAAACGTTGATGTAGAAATCTCATCATACTTCTCCTCTCCTTCATCATCATGAGGTCAGGGGTAGGCATACAGTTCAAAGGTTTTTCTTCAGGAAACTTTCTTTACGTTGCCATCGCTGACTGCCTGCTCGGACAGGAAGTCTGTGATGAGTTTGGCGGCTTTTCTCGGTCGCTCCAGAGCCACAGAGTGACCACAGCTGTCCAACACCGTCACCTGGCAGTGAGGCAGCGCCCCCTGCAGCACAGCGGCGCCCGAAACGTCCAGCACCTGAGAGTTCAGACAGGTGTGTTAGCAGCTCTGTGTGACGCTGCAGCACGGCTGTACTGACACACTGAAATATCCCAACACCACATGACGGAGATTTACAGATATTCATGCTCTCTAGTCAATCCCTATAGACTTCCATTTTAAAAGGAACTCTGAACTTTACAGCATTAAAAGGCATATTTACAGCCTGGTATAAGACTTTTTTTTTCAACTGTACTATTTAATTTTTTCTATCTTATTAATATGGATACTATTAAAGTTTAAACTTCTCTCATCAGTGATTCGATAATTTAACTTGGCAGTTCTGATGACCGGCATCCATAATTTTTTAAAAAAAAGAAGCAGGACATCCTACCCGCAAGGGGCGGAAAATTGGGGCTAACCATCGTTTTCAAATATTCATCACCGCTGTGGGGTTGTAATGAATTTACCTGGTCTTCCTTCCCCCAGATAACCTGCAGGGGCACTGTGATCAGATGCATGTTTTCTTGTAGCGAGTGGCGAGACTTCTCCCCGACAATCTCCATGAACACTACTCACCCACACACACACACACACACACGCACACACACACACACACACACACACGGGCAATGAGTTACTAAAGGGAAAATAATCACTGCAGAGTAGAAGTAAGCACAATCTGCTCATCTCCCTGCTTCACTGTTTTTATACAAGTGAGTCATATCAAAAGTACTTTCCTTCACTAATTAATTTATCTAAAATGTCTTTGTTGCAGAAAGTGCTTTCTCATTTTTACACTGAAAGGTTTCAAAATTCTGATGCCTGATTTTGGAGCTTCAAGTGGCCAACATAAATAAAAAAAGAGCCCAAATGATCATCAGATGTTCACTGTCCTCTCCACATGGACTCTCAAAACCTGCTCAAACCTGAATTATGAACCATAAAATTCCTGCCCATATTCGTGTGTACATATCTGCATATGGAGATCAGCTTTGAGCTAAAAGACTTTGAGAAAATAGGAAGATTATCTGTATAAGCTTTTAATATGAAAGAGCTGAAGAGGAAGTGTTGTAGCCGGTGGGAAAAATTATGCAAAAGGAAAACTGGAATAAATTAATTAATGTGAATCGTATTAGTGTCACAAAGAGAAAATAATGACAAAACTCAGAAAGGGAAAGAGTCAGATCAAATCCCTGCCCCAAGAAAAAAAATCTCAGTAATCTGAGACTGTCGATGGAGCACTGCTTGAATTCAATTCAGTTTAATATATATAGCGCCAAATCACAACAGCCGTTGCCTCAAGGTGCTTTATAATGTAAGGTAGAGACCCTACAATATTAGAGAAAACCCCAGTAATCATACGACCACCTTTGAGCAACGACTTGGTGATGGTGGGAAGGAAAAACTCCCTTTTAACAGGAAAAAACCTCCAGCAGAACCAGGCTCAGGGAGGTGCATCTGCTGTGACCGGTTGGGGGGGAGGGGAGGAGGACAGGACAAAGAGAAGAAAAGAGCAGGTGATGATGAGCGGACTGACCTTCTTTGTAGAAATCATTGTTTGGGATCCTGTTGGCAAGGAGACCACTCAGCACCTAACAACACACACACACACAAATGCAAATAAATAAAAACAAGTAAATAAAAGCAGAATTCGTACTGGCAATGTGATGGAATGAGAGCAAGTATATTGTTACAAGCCTTAAATGCAAAGTGACCAAGCAAGCTGGAGGAAAGGAGCTTCAGAGGAACGCACACAAGTCACAAAAACAAACTAAGTATCATATTTAAAAATACTGCTGTTTTCCATCCTCGCCAACATTTCTAAGCTTCTAACAGCTTTTTACGTTCACAGGTGAACTCTAGGATGCTACTCTCTGCATTCAAATCTGCCTTTTATGAAGTTATGATGTTTTTTGTGAAGCACTTTGCAATGCGAGTTTATGAAACTGCGCCATGAATAAAGATATTCCCATATAGATGATAAAAGTGAAGTGAAGGTTGCATTATAACTCAGTTCATTGCAGAACTTTCTGTGTGCAGCCTGCATGTTTTTCTGTCCTGCTTTTCCAGCTTCCTCCAGCAGTCCAAAGACATGCATGTGAGGTTAATCAGGTTAATCAGTGATTCTAAACTGGCTGTAGATGTGAGGTAGATAAAAGGCTTAAAGTGCAAAGAATAAACCATAACAATAAAGCAGCGGGTTGTCTGCAGGATGAATTTGGAAGAGGAAGCCATTAAACATGAGACAGCCACCGAGAACAGCGTGAAGTATTGTAGATGAGCTTTTTGTAGTTAAACTTTGGTAAATTTTAGCTTCACCACAGCAAACCAACCTTAACATCCACAGTCACATTGTTTAAGTAGTTTAATGTGATTTCTCCTAAATCCTTATAATCCTTCACAACTTTCCTTGTCCAAATGACCTGCTGATACAAAGCATCATGTGGACAAGGAAACTTGTGAAGGAGGTCATTTCTACAAAGAATCTGAACTGTGCCCATGCAGTTCAGCCCTCTACCTGTCGGGGGAGTTTTGGGGGGGTGTAACAACAGAGTATCAGCATGTCCTCGAGCTCCTCAATGGTGGTGGGGACGAGCGGGATCGACTCATCCTTCTCACCCTTCTCCAGCTCCCTCAGGCGACTGATGAACTCCGAGTCTGTGGGGTAAACCAGGCCTGGTGGGGAGAGAAGAGGAGGAAGAGGAATTATGCAAACCTGATCATAATCAGCAAACGTAAGGTACGGTAGAGCAGACGTCTGCTGAGTTTACCTGCCGGGCAAACCAAGGTGACGCTGGATAGGTGAGCGGGGTAAGTGCCAGCGTACACCCCTGCGACGTTGCCACCCATTGACGTGCCGACCAGGTGGAAGGGTCTTTTATCGAGACCGATACTCTGCACAAACTACACAGGAAGAAAAACAGAGAGGTGTGTTTTGAAACAGGAGAGCAGCTCAGTGCTTCTGCTGTGGTCCAAACCTGGCAACTCACTTTGATTACAAGAATAACCTCCCCCTGAAACCACTTACTGATGTTTTCACCTTGCATACTTGTCTCCTTTTTCACTCGGATACTTTCACTATTAATTCCCCACTTGCATTTGGGACTTCATATTCCACTGGTTATTCCAAACTTATATTTATTAAAAAGTGTGCAAATGTCACACACACACGTTTGTACAAACCTGGTGGATTCGTTCGACCTGACCGCGGATGCTGTAATCCTCTGGACCGGTGCGACTTGTCCCCTCGTGTCCCGGCATGTCCACACACACCACATGTTGGTTTCTAGGGAGGAACTGGAGGAGAAAGCAAACACATCAGAGGCTCACTTACATACACTACATGACAAAAAGGCTGGAGAATCACCAGCCAAATCTGACAAAATCTGCTTCAACAGTTATAGTTTTTTGCCCAAAAGTAAGATTTTAAAAAGGGGACAGTAAGCTCCCACGTTTCCACGCACAATTCACCAGCCAGGTGTTTCCAGATTTACACACAGCTGAGCTGAGGTTCCTTTTTTAGCAGTGAAAACGCCACTGTCACAAACATGTAAATCTGATGTTTTGATTTATTTTCATGTAAAAACCTTGACAACAGGTAGCCACATATCCTTGGTGGCAGAGAAGCCGTGGAGCAGCAGCAGTGATGGTGTGGCGCCTCCCGGTGCCCCGCGTGTGGAATAACAGAAACGGTAATTCCCACTGTGCGAGTAGCGGACCACCAATCCGAGCCTTTGACGCCAATACCTGCAGAGATTTACAGGTGAGCCGTTATAAAGTCTCATGTTTTGCATGTTCAGTGACCCTGAGGATTAAAAATGAGGCGATCCATCCACAAACATTATGAAATAAATCGTGTGATTGTGTAGTCTTTAAAAACAAGATCACTGTTTCTGAATTTTCTCAGACTCTGATCATCACTTAATTTTAGGATTCAGTTCAACATCCTGCAGCTGCACACTGTTTCATATGAAAAGGGTCATTGTGCAGTCAAAACTGGTGTGAAATTACATTAATGGGAAAATTCCCCCACAAAATAAAAGCACACTAGAAAATAAAAGGTTTATTATGAAAAGCTGAGGTCCTGTAGAAATCATTTTATAACTGCTCTTATGAAAATAAGAGGGATGCTCTGCCACTTATGTCCACAGTTTATTCATGTGATTGTTTAATAATTTATTGCGCAACACTTTGGATATTCATATCAACCATAAATCCAGCCCCATTACTCAACAGAAACATAATGATTATTTAACAGAGGTGAATTTCTGCTACCCTTGTAAAGAGAAAAATTGGACTTTTAAATATAAAATTTAAAGCTCTGTAAAGGTATATCATGCTGCTGGAAAAAAGGTCAGGGTTAATAAATAAAAACCAAACAAAATAAAAACAGAGATCAGGAACGGTCCCTGAAATATGGGACCAAAATGATCTCGACAGATAAAAATTACTCTTCCACACAGTCGTAGTTTCACTGGTAATCCTTTGTACATGTTTTTCTTCTTCTATTACATGACAGTGAGTCAGCACTTTGTGTGTGTGCGTGTGTGTGTATGAAAGAAAGAGTGAAGCAACATCAGTAATCCAGTAATCAGCCAGCATGTAGTTTTTTTTAACAGCTTAGTCTAAAGTTCAGAAGGAAAGGTCACTGCTTTGGCTCATTTTTTGAAGCTGTATTGGAACACAGGAACTAAATTATTTTCATTAAAATGTAACGGGGGTTCGGTTTGTCTGTTTGTTGCTGTTGGAGGCTTTATCTGGTGGGTTTAGTAACTTTGAAGAAAATTGCTTTGAGTAACATTTATTAGTTTTATTTTCATAAAAAATTAGAAAAAAGGAAAACCACTGTACAAATGTGCAAAAAGTCCCGAGCCACCCAGTCTTTTTCCTGTTTCCCTATCTTACGAATGGCTTCTTGGCAGCCACCCTTCACTGACCCCATTTCTAATGAAACTTCAGTGAACAGTGAAGGGATCAGCTGAAAAGTCAGATGTATCTCTCGGGTCCTTTGTCAGGTCTTTGCTTGGAAGCAAAACCTTTTAGAAATAACTGATGGCTCAAGACTTTTGCACAGTACTGTAGGTAGAAAATCTTTCCATTTCTTCTGCTGTAATCCACTGGTTTGCCTGAGATGAAAATATTTGTGAAGAGTAAACACAACGTAGAGTAAAACCAAACAGATACGGGTCTAACCCGCCTGTTTGTTCTATGTGTGTGTGTCCTCTTTGTGCCTTTACCAGTTGTACGCCTTGAGGAGAGCTCCAGGCCAGAATAGGAAGGAGGTGACGAAGGCGAGCACAGGCACAACCAGGACACCTCCTGCCAGGAGTATTGTTTTGGCCACACTCAGCTCCATCTCTGCAGACTCCTTTAAAAAACAGATCACAAACTGCACTCTCAGCTCAGTTTAACTGTAGATAATCAATCAGAATCTGAATACTTTATTAGTCCCAGAGGAAATTGTGTCCTCACAGTTGCTCCAAGACAGTAAGAGGAGTAACTAATAGTGTTATACTGTATAATAATAGATACTGACGCTCAGTACTGCATCCAGAGTACTGAAGTGACAAAAGTCCAGTTAAATCACACAGTCTTGGCCTCAGTCAATGATAAATATACCTGTAAACAAACATAGTCAGGGAAATGTGCTGACTTATTTATGCCTTCACTCCAGAAATAATATAGTTAAACCCTATTAGCACAAAGCTTAAATGTTCCAAAATCTGTGGGTTTATCTATGGATTTTTATATGTTTTATTTAAAAAATACAAAGCCTAACTTAAGCTGATAAATAAAAACTATTCCTATAGTTTTCCAACCTTATGGCATCACTTTTTTCACTTTTAGTGTAAAAGAAAGTGAAGGTGGGAAAAGATGACACAAACAAAGAAGTTTAACATACTTTTTGTTTTTTGTTGTTTGAACCTGAGAGAAAGTGTAAAGCCGTGGCGTTATCAGCATGCATTTTTATAGCTAGACTCTCAGCTACAGACTTTACTCCAGATGTCTCCCCTGACACAACCCAGCCCATTTATCCAAGTTTAAGACGAGGACTATGGCTAGACTTGCTCATGAGGGTGTGTTTGTGTCTCCTGGTATCGAATGGAGGATCTCTCACACAAAAGGTGAATGTGTTAACCACGGTTATTTCTTATATTTAAGGAGTACTGGTACAAAAAACAGTGTTGGCCTCTGTGAATGATTTCCTCTGTACTGATGTGGTGATTTCTTGTCTTAAATAAGCCATCTGCTTGGATAACAGTAAGGCTTAAGGTTTGGGGATTGGCTGCTTTGAAGAACAGGTTTTAGCTGATTTTAGCTAGCTCGACCACAAGTATGGTAACTTATGGTTCAACAAATCGACACAGCAATTGTTAATAGGTAATGTCGAGGTATTACTTCCATCTTTCATATACAGTCTATGATTTTGACATGAAATCACCTCAAAGCAAGTGCCACAAAATCAACAGGATACAAAAGGATTACTTAACCCACTGAACAACGTCCAGTGCTGCAAGCCCAACCCCGAAATATCCGGAACCTGTGAAGCAGCTGCAAAGTTCACAGTTTCAGGGAAAAGTACCTGCAGGGAGAATATGCTTAAAAAAATAAACTCCTTCTACTCGTAATATACGTAGTAATACACAGTAATCGGGATTTGGAGGAGTGCTTTGATGTAGAAATCAGTCCAGTGACAGGCCAAGTAAAAAAGTGCATTTGTTAGGCGTTTTTAAAAAAAAGCTTAGAACCAACAGGTGTTGTGCCAAAAAGTGATCCCCTGCCAAAAACTGATTTCCAATGTTTCCGCGTGTTTTTTTATGTGTAATATCTTTACGTATGTTGCTAAATAGACTTTGGTGAACAGGTATTACAAAGGGGTTATATATAAAATTAAAAAATTACCTGTTTCTCAAGTATCTTTGTTACTGTGTTATTGTACTTACATTATAACCAATCGGGTCCCTTTTGTCCAGTTAAAATATGTTTACAGAACTATTGTTGCATTTGTTGCAATTTCTGCTGTCCTCTTGGCCAGATTACTCTTAAAAAAGACATTTTTAAAGTCAGCAAGATTTTTTTAACTGCATAAATAAAGGATATACAAAAGTTACTTCCAAAAACTGATTGCGGCTTCTACCTTGTTACAGGAATGTTGTTTGTTGCTCAAGATGACTTCATATCATTCATGAGCGATACATTTGAAATATGTTTCACATATTATAGACCAACAAGTTATTTATAGCAGTTTAAATACGAGCAATCAGTTTTTGGCAAATACCGGAAATCAGTTTTTGGCAGACGATCACTTTTTGGCACCTGGGCTACAAAACAAGCCCCATTTTACTTAACATTTTCCCCTCTTTGCAGCGTACCATTAGAT